>JAUZST010070073.1:1835-21948 GCA_034779995.1 Parotocinclus haroldoi | reverse complement strand
TACCCTGTGTGCTGTATTACTAAACGCTTCTTTTACCCTGTGTGCTGTATTACTAAACGCTTCTTTTACCCTGTGTGCTGTATTACTAAACGCTTCTTTTACCCTGTGTGCTGTATTACTAAACGCTTCTTTTACCCTGTGTGCTGTATTACTAAACGCTTCTTTTACCCTGTGTGCTGTATTACTAAACGCTTCTTTTACCCTGTGTGTTGTCTTCAGTAACCTGTCTTCTGCTAAACTCTGTGTACTAAATCCATATTTATCTACGTGTGCAAACTGTGTATCTAAAGTAAAAGGCATGATGTCCTCCTTCGTTTGCTGTTAGTTAGTGGTTATGTTGACAGATGGTTTAGCTCACAGCTTGTATCATCCTCGTTACTTCCTCTCTGTACGGAGATGTGATCTGGATCTTTACCGCTTGGTGGAGAAGGAGGGAGGGCGCTTTACGGAACTCTTCAATCGAGCTGAAGTGAAAACTGGGATCAGTAGTTGCTCAACACATTCTCAGGCTGCTGATCCTGTAGAGAGGCTCTTCTACTTTTCAAACAACAACAACGTATATGTGAGTATCAGCTTTAAACTATTTGGATAACAAATAGCCTAGTAGGTTTTGCGGTAGACCGAATAACTGTTCAGACCAGTCTTCGTTGTATTCTAGTTGATGTTTTTGTAAACTTCGGTTAAAAGCAAAAAAAAAATGTGGAATTTTTTTTTGCAACGTGCAACTTTTGATCTCAGATACTCCGGAATGTTTCGTTATAAGACCGGTGCAGTGCAGCGCTGATGTGGCTCAGCCTCGGTTCAACCAGTGCATTCGCTACAAGTCGGGAATCAAAAACAGTCTTTTGACAAAAAGCCAGACTGGACTGCTTTTATAAGCTGAAGTTTACCATGTAGCCTGATTTAAAATCTACATGCATAACATGCAAATTGAAAGTAGTGAAGTGTTCGTCTAAGAGTGAAAGTGTAAGAAAAAAAAAAAAGTTTCGGTTTGTTTACAAAAAAAAAAAAGCTAAGCGCGAGCTCGTTTGATGTAGACGGCATAAGGCTGGCTGTAGTTATGTGTTTACTTAAAGGAACACGTGCATATTTACAAACCGCGTGTCTCTTTACTGCGTTTTTCCAAATGATTACTCAATAAATTTTCGATACTTTTTCATATTCGAACATGTACTTACAAAGAAAGGCTTTTAACGGAAGCGTAAGGACACTGTGAACCATGTGCCCCAAACAATTCAAGTCTTTCCTTTTCTTGTAGCCTTATTGAAATCGCTGAATGAATATGATACGTAAGCTGCAGCTGTGCTTTTGATATGACTTTTTTTTTTTAAAGCAGATTCCTTTAATAACATCTTATAATAGTCCAGTCTTCCCTTTGAGTGTGTTGTATAATCCTCTGTTATGCGTTGAGCCCGCTATGACTAGACTGTTAACATTTGCGTTCAATTAGGAGACTATAAATATAGCCAGCAAACAAACTAGCTATTTTCTCCTTTCGATTTATTCATAGAGATTCAAATGGTTCTGGCTCCATCAGAGTCTCCCCCCCCCCCCAATGAATTAATGGGACATCTGTCACTGGGGGTTAATGCCCTCATTATGAGAATGCAGCTCTGAATGTAGGTCAACATGGAGATATGCTGAACATAGAAATGTTAGTACAACCTGGCACGAGTAGCAGATATGAGTTACAAAATAAAGAATTTGCACGAAACCCTTCTCTGTCAGTTACGCCTCGGTTGCTTTTCCTGTGATGCAACCCGTGTACGTTTCAGGCCCCAAAATGGTGTACACGTTAAACTGGTGTTGTCATTCTTCACCATGTGTTTACACTCAGGCTTAGCGACGATCTTCCGGTTGGACTGCGTTTCCGTTGCTTTAAACATACAGGAAATTTGGTATTAAGATGTCCTTTCATGTACTTTAATCCACCCCGGCAACTTTCCGTTTGTATTTCAAAGAGCTAATTAGCCCTCTGGCTACAATGACACTTTAACTGTTGCTCTTGGCCTTCTGAGGACCACTCAATAAACCCACTCCAACATAAGAGGATGTTGTTGGTCATTGACTTCAGGTGCCAGATTTAACCCTCTAAATGAATGTGACCCTTGTCCTTGGCTGAAGTGAGTAGAGAAAGATGAGGAGGTGTGATTCTGCTAAGACTTTATCTCCTGTTTGCATGCAGTCAGTAACACTGGTGTCCAGCGTGAGAGTGTTTGCTTTCTCAAGAAGAGCTACTTGTGTTCCTGCTCTATAGTTGCCTTAGGAACCTTCCTGGCATTCAAGGGACTGAGAGAATGGGCTTTAGATGTCTGTGCAATCGTTTTGCTTTCACGTGGTGCTGGATTGGGCCATCTGTGGGGCCGTTCGCTGTCAAGTTCAGTAACCCACATAAAGCAGTCTAGTTTGACCCAGTGGATAAGTCTGTAGGCTTATTTTAGGGTAGTTGCAGGGTATTCAAGCAATTTTACGCTGGCTATTTCCAAAGCCGGGGATCTCTTAACTGAGTTGCATTGTGTGGCGTGGTAAATCTGAGCTAGTTTGCATCCTTGGTGTGTGTAGAGTTTCTCCCTTTGTTAGCTGTGAAAAGCATCACTGAAAGCTGCTATTGTTGTGGTGGGAAATCAAAGCTGGCCCTGTCTCTCAGCATGTGTGCGCGCGAAGGGGGGGCTAGAAAAAGGAAGGGCCATGGGGTGTTAACCGGTGAATCAGGATGAGCTGAATTCTGATGAACTTCAAATTGATCCTGTCTGCCCTTTAGGAAAACTATAAGATTCTTCTCAGCACCTGTAAAAGGCAGAATGTACGTGCACTCACGCCTCAAGCGTACAGTGGTACATATATATATTTCGGCCCCCAGATCAAATGGCACGTTTTGCTGCTTTTCTAAAACAGCAGCATGTGTATCATTTATCAACAACTGTAATTTAGACTGGGAACCCAGCTTAGCTGAGTTAATTTGACAATCTTACAGGGCAGTTGAATTATGGCAACACTGAAACGGAGACTTGTAACAACATATTGAAATCTACTGCATACAAAAACGAGGGGACATTTCAAAGGGAAATATCAGATATTGAAATATCCCCTCATTTTTGTAAGCAGTAAGCAGTGACTCATGGGTTGATATAGGTCATATGAGTCATGGGTTTTTGGTGTTGGGCTTAAATGGTGTTCACTTGGTATTAAGGGGCCCAAATTGTGCCAAAAATATCGTCCACACCATTACACCACCGGCCTGAATCCGTTGATAAAAGGCAGGATGGATCCAAACTGTCATGTTGTTTACACCAGATTCCGACCCTTCCATGTGAATGCTGCCGCAGAAATCAACAAAGCATTTTTGCCTTGGCAAACTGCCGCACCTGGATACTTTTTTTTTTTTTTTTTAACACTTTCGCACTATTCTCTGTAAACTGAGACTGGGCGTAAAAAAATCCCAGTGGATCATCAGTTTCTGAACCTTCTGGCCACGTTCAGACTTACAAAACACTTACCTTTTCCATTCTGATGCTCGTTTTGATCATCTTAGTAAAGTGTAACTGCACTGAGCTGCTGCCATGTGATTAACTGATTAGATATTTGCATTAACAAGCAGCTGAATCAAACAGGTGTACCCAATAGATAATAATAAGTGGCTGGTGAGTGTAAAACGTTTATGTATACACACAGTATCCCATGAGTGCAATTGCATCATGACGCACACTTGATTTGATATTTAATATAGTCAGCAGGATGGGCAGCCAAAAACGAGTCTTTAAGCAAATAAAAAACATCCAAACAAATCTTTAAGCAAATAAAGAACCGTGGGTTCTTAGAATAATGCGTCTATGAATGTTGCAGCATGTTTAATATGTGCATTTTATGTTTTTTAAGTGCTCATATACTGTAAAAATAGTGTTTTTTACAAGTTGTTGAATTTAGTGTGCACCTAAGCGGATCAGTCAGAATCTCCAGTCAAAAAGATTTCATTTGGATTGACCAAAATCTCTAGGTATGAACGTAGTCTCTGAGAGAACATGTAATAAAGATTCAAAGGTTCCTTTAGAAATGCCTTTGACTGAAGAAAATGTGTTTTGCGTAAATGTTTACTGATTGCCTCACTGATTGTCCTCAAGCCTCAATTAGAAGTAAGTAAACAGAGCTGGCTTTCCTTAGTACAGTATAACATTTCGAAATTGTGTGTGGATGAAAATCAGGTTGAAAAATGCAGGATTATTGCTTTAAGTTCCTTTTTTTACTGTTTAATAATGTCTGTGCAGTAATGATAGCTGATTGTGAGCAATTAGAAAAGAGACCATTGTTAAGGGAGGACAGTGACAAAAGCCAAGTAGAGCAATCTGATCCACTCTCTGTGACGTGCTGGCCTAATTAAATTTTAATAAGTGCTGGATCGTGACACATTTTAGACTCTGTTTATCCCAGAGCTGGCGTCGGTTGCGTGTCTGGATGTGTCCGCTCAGATAACTGAACTCATTCTATGGAGAACTTATCTTTTGTATTTGCTCTCATCAGACCAGCAATGACTCAGGTTTAGACTTTTGTCCCGCCTGGCTTTTGTCCTTTCTGTTTTGTTTAGTTCCCTTGCTGTTATGATTGGTAAAGAAAGTAGCATGGAAATAGTAAGGAACGTGGGTTTCTTCACACGTTTTGTGTAAGTGTCAGAGAAAAGACAAAGGACACATTGGAGGAGCTGGTGCCATTTGCTTTGCTGCTTTGCTTTGTGAATATATTACTGGTCAATTTTAATGTCTAGCATTATAGGAAACAAGGTTTTTAAGGCTGGCTGAGTGTGAAGCTGTTAAAATCTCAACCGTCTTTCTTTCCATCAAGTCCCTGTCAAGAATAATTGTGTTTTAAAAAGGCTAAAATACTTTGCTTTATATTCTCTTACAAGCAGAATGAACTTAAGTCTATATCACTGGTACTAAATAGGAGATAACGAATATTTATACTATAGTACTATTATATACTATACTATATACTATTTTTTATGTGTGTGTGTGTGTGTGTGTGTGTGTGTGTGTATATGTATATATGTATAGACATTGAATGGTATATAGAACAAGAATTAAAGAGGGTGCCGTTTGCAGTAATTTAGCTAGTACAAACACTGAAAAAGTTCTTTTTTGCACACTGTCACTATATCCGACAGGAACTAGGCAAGTTCCTGGACACCTGTGGTCTATTGGGCTCTTCCTAAGGCATCACACTAGAAATGCTTCTGATAGTTCATCTGCAGTATGGTGTAAAAGTCTTAGGCCACCATTACATTTATTGTTTTAGCAATGGTATAATTACCAACATATTGTTAATGAGCGGATTTTACAAATGTCACATTTGGAATCATCAGTAATCAACAGATTTTCTGTTTGTGTAGGGATAAAAAGATTGAGACATAATGTTATATGGTTATTAGGCCAGTTTATGTACTCAAATGGTGAGACTTTTTCACAGTACTGTAGATCTACAGGAATGATGTCACATATGACCTCATATGACAGATAAAACACCTGACCAGCTAAATGCTGCCATCTGGTAACAACATGACCTCAGGGAGATTCCATAGTTCAGCAAAACAAGAGTAGCAACAGTAAGAACATTGATGTACTTGGTTAGCATTACGGCTGGGTGTTGGATTGAATTTTTTTAACGCACAATAACATTAAATACTATATATAATATAACAGGCATGTCCCTAGTCTGACCAGTTGTGAGCCACAGACTACAGTTTAAGGAGATATTTACAGATGGCCTGCATTTTTTTCTCTTTTCCACCTCACTGTGATCAGTTTGCAGCCCCACACTGATTGTAGTCAGTTTCCGTTTTCTGTTTCATGTTCAAGATTTTCACATTTCAGAATAAAAATAAAGTTAGAAAAAGAAAACAGTTTTTTAAAAGTAGTTTTTCTGTTTAAGAGCTTAAAACACTCAAAGAACTGAAATGTTTTAAACGAAATGTTGAAACTTAAACATTTCAGTAAACTACTTTCATTCCATGTTTTAGAGCAAATGCTGTATTTCACTAAAGTAATACTAGGTAGATATTTATTCAAGGAAGTAATTACTCTAGACAGATATTTACTTGAGAAAACTATCATTGTTTTATATTTTATTTACCTTGCCGATTTTAGTATGGCATGGTTTGGACAACAGTTAAAATATCACAGTTATGCCAAGTTATTGTGGTCATGTGTCAGGTTTAAAGTGCTGCTATAAATAGTGCTTTAATGAACACGTCAGTTCTATTGCTAATGTTGTGCAAATAATGGTTGTGGTTCGTTGGATTGAATTTGGTGCTGATGCCAAATAATAATTTTGTCTGTAATTTCTAATTGTGACAATAAAGGAGGCATTAGTGAAGACATAATATTTCATTCATGCTTTCATATTCGTACCTATTTAATCCGGTTCAGAGCCGTGGGTTGCCAGGGCTTAACCGGCAGTACAGGTTGAAATCCGTTGTATGGCACAGTGTGTGTTGGTTTACCTTTCAGATGCATTTCCCACACTGACAAATGTCCTAGGAGCTAACGTTCTCTTGCAGACGAAGGAATGCTGGAGTAGTCTGTGAACTTACCTGCTGCTGATGTGCTATCACTAAAAACCTTTGTGACTGGGTTTAGTCCTTGCCAGTGGTGATGACAGAGTAGTGCTATTGTTCAAGCAGCTGAAACCTGAAGTTTTGTTGACCGAGAATAATTCAGTGTTTCATAAGATGCGTGTTGTCGGTTTTGGCAACTGTTACCTTTGGGTATTTGTTGCAAAGGGAATTGCTGTTTACTGTAGTGAAGAAAGGCCATACTTTAGGAGGTGGTAAAATACAGCTGTAGGTTTAAAGTCCTAATGATCAGGATGCTATTTTCCTTAAGAGTATCAAAAATAGCCAGCACGTTCTTTAGATTTTAAGTGCTTTCTAGTACCAAGACACTTGGCTGTTGCCTTATTTTTATTTTTCACACTGTAGTCATTCAGCCTGAGGTCATTTCTGTTTCCTTGGCATCACAAAGCTGGAGCCCTGTCTGTCAAATCCATGTATTTACATTTATGGTACTCCTGTAAGACCTCTTTCACATCACTTTAAACCAACCGATGAATCAGAGCCTAGCATCAGTGAAGACTGGTGCTGAGCTCCAGTGCTTATGACATAGAATGACTCATTCCTGGTATTGTCTCTTGCGCTGCTCTGATGGGAACATGACATATTGAGCTTCTTCTTGGGTGTCACCGCTTATCAGAATATAGGCCTACACAGTTCATGTGGTCAACAGTAGCCTGTGTTGTCCCCATGGCTGACCTGTGACATAACATAACCCGTCATCTGTAAGTGTAGTATAATAGTTAATTGTTCCTTCCTCCCAGAGTACAAGGTGTTTAGGCAGTGGTGATGGCGGCCTAGTGGTTAAGGTACTGGACAGAAGGTTCAGGGTGTCTATCCCTCTGTCCAGCTGCCACTGCCAGTTGTAAGACTGCGTCAGTTGTAAGTCGCTCTGGGTAAGATCGTCTGCTAAGTAACATAAATGTAAGTGAGCAAAGTTCCAAAAAAAACCCTGATGCTACCACTGCCATGCTTCACCGTAGGTATGAAGATTGGTGTTGGTACATGCTGCTTTTTCACACTATATACTTTTTGCTGTAGCTTAAAGAAGCTGTTTTTTGGGAAAATTCCTAGACAGATTTCCCGAGAAATAATTCTATATGGTCATTTTACCATTGCTACAACAATGGCAACTAAATATAATGGTGGCCTAAGACTTTTGCTCAGTACTGTATGCATATACTAGCAACACCACCTCACTTTGGAGGCAGTTTAAAGCATGCTTTTTAAGCCTTCATTTTTCACTGCAATTTATGTCCGTCATGAGGTCCTTTTAGATTTGTGTGACTGTCAGATGATTTACTTAAAAAATCCTCTTATTCATACTTCTCATTGTACAGTGAATGGATAATAAATGAATTTCATGGGTAATGAATAACAGAAATCTAGGTAATTCCAAAGGATTCATTTGTTTGTCTTGCAACTGTAGATACTAGTTTTGTTCACTGCCGTCCATTGAATCCTGGGAGCAGTCACGTTTGGTTGCGTGCTGCAATACCATTTATTTCTGATTCGGATTTTTGTATATATTCTTTTGATCAATGTAAGGCTTGTTTTGATCTTGTGATTTTACAGTCTATGACCTTAGCCTGCAGGTTTAGTGGTAAAAGAGAGCTGCAGGAAACAGCAGCTTCTGAGGATGTTTTTGAATCCTGAGTGGGATTTGCCCTGAGGTGCATTAACGGAACTCTGAGAGGGACTGGCACCCTGTCCAGGGTGTACCTCTGCCTGAACCAATAGCATTCTGGCCCCAGCCTTAAGATAAGCAGGGGGTTAACAGGAGAACAGTTTTTAAAGACACTTCAGTGTTTTTCATATTTATAAAATAAATGTTAATTTTCAACCTTTAGCAAACCAAGTTTGTTCTGAAGTTCATAACTGTATCCTCCCACTAGAAAAAAAAAACAGTTGCTCAATGCTTTCTTTCTGACAAAACTGGGACTAACCCTTGTAGATCATTAGCAGTGCAGGTCGGCATATGGCTGAAGGATACTAAATACTATATAATATTTTATGGTGCTTCCTTTGTAGAATGTCATCTAAAGAACATGTATAGGATATAGGATATATAGGATAGTCTGTGATGGTGTGTGAGCTACGTTAAAGTAAGTAAATAGACATAGAAATAGAAGAGTAAATAGATATAGTAAAAGTAAATAAAAAAAAAAAAACAGCAACACATTGAGTTTACAATTTAAAAATTGTCCAAACCGTTTTTTTTTAATAGCATCTCATAAATCTAGCTGTCTTTTACAGTCCTGCCACGTTGTACAATGCTTGTGTATATCATGGGATGAAGTGTTTACTGACCATCTTTCTTCTTTTCCACTTTAGAGTCACCAAAATGGGGAAAGGTTGCATTACAGCCACAAAGTATTTTCTGTTTCTCTTCAACGTCCTCTTCTTTGTAAGTTCCATTTATATCCTTATATCAGACAATTAAATTTGACCTAACACTGTCTCGTGACCTAACTTCAGGCATAGATCAAACATTTCATACATTCCAAAATCTATACTGGGTAGGGATGCACACTGGGTCTTCACAGGTCCAGGAAATTAAGAATAGCTAATTAAAAAAAACAAAACAATGTGTGCCACACAACCTGATGCAACATTTTCCCACTAGTTGCAACAAGAATTGTTCATTGTTAAAAATGTATTCGTAAAGTGGTAATAAATGCAGGTTCTTTTTATGACCACTGGAAATTTTGAACGCTAGACGTGTAATGTAGAAAGATATTACTTTAATGGTAATGTTTAACGATGTGCTCGTCTTAAATGGTTCTCATCGTTTAATGGAGTGAAACGTTAATACAGTGGAGCTTGAAAGTTTGTAAACTCGTTAGAATTTCTGCATATATGACTCAATACTAGAGATGAAGTTTTCCTCTTACTATTCTACTAGGCGTTATAATTACAAGGGTCGCAGCTTCTCTAACGCTGGCAATCAGTACATTTTTTTTGCAATTACGTATAACATTTATTGTTCTCCATTAAGGCTGGCATACAATGAATTCTGTTTCATATCTGCAAATTCTAAATTTAAATGTCAGGACATCTGTCCATGAACTAAATCTCAAGAGACCGTAGATCATACAGTAAGACAATGACCCTAATTAGACCAATAATTCAACCAAGAAATGCTTAAGGAAACAGCAGCACTATGGCATGGTGAAGTCAAATTCCTAATCCAAAATAACTGTTTTGGGGGGAAAAAAACTGCATGGAGCGATTTATGTGAGGACCCACCAACAACTTCGAGCTGAAGCTTTTCACTGTGGAGTAATGGACTCCTCAAAGCCAACATGGAGGATTGAGCAACTTTTCCATTCAGTTGCTGTTATGGCTTCACAAGGGGGTCACACCACATACTGAATGCGAAGCTTCACGTACTTTTGACACTCACAGATATGTATTACTGGATCGTTTTTCACAAAAAAAAATAATAAAATTTGACCATTCATAACATTTGGTCTTCTTGAGCTTATTTTAGAACTTCTGTGTTTGTTTTAGGTCACATTTGTGTAGAAAAGTAACATTCCAAAGGGCTCACAATCTTTCAAGTAGCACTGTATTTGTTTTCACACCCCTTATCTCCGCCCGTAATCAAACCAATGAGAGATCACATTTGCAGAGACCATTGTTCCTTTGAATCTCACTTTTAATTTGCCTTTGGCCGTTGCTGCTGTCGCATTTCACATCCATAGTTTTGTAGCTTCCACTGCAGTCAATCTATGTGGCAATTTAAGTTGACGGAATTAGTTGGTGACATACCATGTCCTGAATGTTGGCTATAGAAGACATTCAAAATAAAAGCACAAAAATCACACGTGGTCCTCTTTTACCTGCTTTGTGAACATAACGTAAGACTGCAAATCTATTCTCACAATCAGTATTTTTTTAAATGATGGTGATCCATTCTGTGTGCAGTAAAGTTTTAATGTGATTGTTTTGAGTGTTTTGAGTATGTTGCCCTTCATCCTTATAGCTGGGTCTTTTAAATTACTAGTGCCTTTTAAACGAGTTCAACTGTGCAGCCTGTGCAGTTCACAAAGCAGACAATAAACTTGTGAAACGGCTAATAGTCATTGCTAAATTGACGTTTCTTTCTTGATTACAGATGTTATAGTCAGTTCTGTTTACAGTCTAAATGTATGTCATGATGAATTCCCTCTGCTAAATAAACTCAGGGCAATTGGATTGACCTATATTGATCCATTCCCCTCATTGATTTGTTTTTAAAAAAACGGAATTATTTGCAAAGGAATCATATCCAATGTCCATAGATCCTCACTCTCAAGTCTCTCTCCCTTCCAAAATGCACTCAAAATTACAGTGCAGTTAACCACTCTTTCGTCTTTGGCTCTGCCCACACATTGAGAAAAACCGAACCTTTTATCCAAGCTTGCGTCCTCTAAATCACAGGCCGTGATCATGAGGCCTAAACAATTCTCCAGGAACTGCGTATTAACCCGCTCACATATATTTGTTTCAGAGCTGTGGCACTAGAGAAAGATAATACCCTGGACTGTTTGGGGTTAAACCTTACTGAGAAAAAAGATGGTAGGTCAGTGATCTGGTGGCTTTATTGCTAGGCCATGTGGGTGTCTGGCACCAGGGATCTGTAATAAACTCTTGTCTCTTTTACATGTTGTAGTTATTTTCTAAACCAGTTAGTTGCCTGGTTAATTAAATGCAAGATAAGAAAAGCCTTTCAGCCACATTGAGCGTTTCTGTTTGATACTAGAACTCCCCTCGGTCCCTAGAACTGCAGGAATCCAGATGTCTGTAATGTTTCCTGTGTATGCCGAGCAATGTTTCTGTCATAGCTCCTGGACTTGAGATGATCCAAGAACTGGACCCTCGTTTAAAAGATTAACGCGATAAATTTAGGGCAAGCAATGGTGTTTCTTAAACAGAGGCCACATCCGCTGCAACACCCTCCTCCCCTTGCTGCCACGCGGAGCCGTGGCCCAATCAGTCCCAGATGTGCAGAGGGGGAGAGAGGGCTTGAAAGCCTATGTTTAGATCCCAGAAAACAGCACACAGTGTAACTCCCTACAGGCCTGGAATAATGTCTAGTACACTGGCAGGAGCACATGCAAGCAGGCATTTCTGTTGCTTTAAACATGGCATTTTGGCACACGTCACGTAATGCATGCTCACACAGTTCCTGTCTTAGTGTCTTGGCGTGAACAAGTTGCAGCTTGTAAACTCTGATGTGAGGCCCTGCTCTCCCTTTTCTTGGCCGGTTTAATGAATTCTCTCTCCTTTCTATCCAACTTTCTCTGTAGATCTTTGGAGCCTTGATTATGGGTTTTGGATTGTGGATACTCCTGGACAATCAGAGCTTCATTGCAGTCTTACGTAAGTCGGTCTGTTTCGTGTAACTAGTGTGTCTTCCCACGGTGTCTTCAGTAGTGTGTCTTCAGTGTTGTTGGCGTTTGTCTGAAGAAGCTTGATGTCAGGCAAAATGCTGCGTATCCACCAGTCAGCCACAATCTTAATACCTCGCCCTTGGTTCTATACTGTATTTAAATACCACTCTATTTAAAGTCTCCACTGACCATATGGGGGCACTTAGTACTGCTGCAATTACAGACTGGTGCAATTCAGTCTGTTCAGAACCCCCAGCTATTATTTGGATGGCGGATCATTCTCAGTATTGCGTTAACACCGAGGTGGTAGTGATATTAGTGTGTTGTGCTGGTGTGAATGGATCAGTCAGCAGTGCTGCTGGAGATTTTAAACACTAATTCTAATCACTGTACACTCTGTTAGACGGACCTACGTTATTTGCCCACCGTGTATATGTAAAATCATGTGCAGGAACCCATCTACAAAGGTTGTGTTAGTTATATTATAATCGTATGCCAGTTGTCATATGATTCTACACATAGGGCCCTGTTGCTTGGCTAATTTTGGTTAGGGTTTTTTTTTTTTTTAGTTAAACCCAGCAGCACTGTTGTCTCTGATTCGCTCACACCGGGCCAACAAATACTCCCACCACAACCACATCGGTGTCACTGCAGTCTTGAGAATGATACCCTGCCCAATTAGGACCCGATCTGTGGTGGCCATTAACACTGAAGAACAGAGTGAAGGGGGAGGGGGAGGGGGCAACTAAGTATGGAGAGTATAAAGATGGATCAGTGTACCTCTAAGGTAAGTGGACTTGCTAAAATGGACAATGAGAGTAGAAACGAGGTGCTTTTTTAGTGTTTTTGCTGTTAGTATACAAAGACTGGCCAAATAATTGTAAAGACTGACAGATCCAATATCTAGAATATCCTCTTCTCTATAACTGCTCACGTCTCATCTGAGCAAGGTCTCCGATATTCGATAGTAAAGAGACAGTCCCAGTTCTTGTTTTTAATGTGTCAGGTTAAAACAGGCAGACATAAAGCCCTAAGGGTATTTTACAAAACGTGTTTAATGCTGGTTATGGAAGGTATCACACCCTTCTTAGTAAGAGTTTTTGTAGTAGACACAGACCAGTCAGATCGCTAACCTTGCCAACTCCTGTCCAATGTCGACATTACCCACAATGAGCGCTCGAGTGGCGGTGGGAGAATGTCACCTACCTTTTTTTTATTTATTTATTTATTTTTTTTTTTAAAACATAATTTGAACTAGGGAAGTGATGCCACCAGGATGCACTGTCATAATTAGACAAGCCAAAAGGAAGAGAGTGTGGATATTTGGATATTTGTTTTCTGACCAACTCTTTGGCTGGGAAATCCTGGGCCTGGAGATGCATGCGAACCAGCGTGAGTGTGAAACAGCATGGCTTTTTCACACCAAAACTCCTGTCACTCTGCTGACGCACTGCCAAGTGACGACAAAATTTATGAGCACAAACATATATTGTTTCGTTCTTAATACATTTTAGTTTTAAATTTTCACTTTAATCTTCACTTATTTGCTATATAATGTTACTTGGTAGTGCTGAACAAACCTTTTATAGCATACTATGTTAACACACAATAGGGAATTATACCGTTGCAAAGCATCAACTCGTTTGTCGTGGACTTTCTGTTTGACACATTGACTATTGTCAGTATTAAAGCAAATTCATGTCATTCAGGGCATTTTATTCTTTTTTTTTTAAAGAAAGACTGTCGTATAAAAGCAATAGAACACTCAATACTGTGTGCTATTGTGAATAACATCATGGCTGTGATTATCTACGGCACACACCTTCGTCCAAATCACATAATGTAATTCGTGATAACACACTCCCTCTCCTGTTCTATTACCTAAATCTATGTAGTCATACAATTATTTATATCTGAATGAGATAATCATTTGCATGTCTACAGCATTTTTGAGAGACTACACATTTACTTAAACGGTGTAGCTGTAGAAGTCCTTAACAGACTGTAGAAATCTTTATATGTAGTCCAGGCGGACCATGATATGAAGCATTAAGTTATACATAGTATTAAGAGGCTATTTTTCTCGGCGTGTCCTTAGAGCCTTTTTAACAGTCCTTATACTTGTGATGTTGCTCTCATAAAGGAGCACCACTCCTCCTCCTTTACTCCCTCATTAGTAGGAGCTCCTCTTAGCTTTCATCCTGTCTCAGCTCGGATCACAGACTGTCGGCGTCATGACTCAATGGTGTCTGAGTTTAGCTGGACCATCTGTATTTTGTTTGCAACACCACATGATGTAGGCTGTGGAACAGACTCTTTGAGCTGACCTCTGAATTTCTCATCCCTCCCTCCCACTGTCTGTGCACTCTCTCACTCTGTTTAGCCCTCGTTCTTATGTTCTATACAGATACATGCCCATTCGGATTTGTTTTCCATCCTGAACGCATCAGCCTTGGCCGTGTTTGGATCGTTAAGGAAACAGAAGAAGGTCAGAGCTTACTAGGGATATTTTGTAAGCCAAGCCAGGTAACAGCTAACCAGGCTGCGGGTGACGTAGGATGTCTATATCGGTGTGCAGGTGCTGTGGCTGTGCTACACTGGTCTCATTTAGCTGCTTGCTTATTAGCATGCATCACGTCAGTGCGCGGACCAGCCATGGTAGTCACTGCTGAAAGCAACTTAGCATTGACGAAAATGAAGTTTTCAGTCCACCCGTTTCACCCTGACACAAGAACAGAAGAGTGTCAAAGGGTTCAAACGGTAACTCATCCACAATGACGCTCCTCGGTTTCAGTGGCCGCAAGGTTACATTGTTTATTCTTTCATTGCAGGGCCGTGGAGAATCTTTAATGATTCATCAGTTTGGCATGACTGAATTAAAACGGCTTTAATCGAGAACATTTCGATTCTTTGAGGCATGCGTTGTGCAACACTCTCGATTGAAGCCAGAAATCTCAGCTGAAGAATCTGTGTCAAGGAATGTTTGAGGATCCACGCGTTTAGGTCATGAGTGGTGCGTGAAGCGTGAAGGATAGCTACAGGGCCTCATGGTTAAATGTGAGCGTGGCTCAGGTTCCCCTTCCATACACCATATTGTACCAGGCCCTCGCGCTCTTGCAGCAATTAATGCCTGCCATGTGTATTCGTAAAGATGTGGAGCCCCCCCTTACTGCCACTAATAAGGATCCAACAGCTTCACCTAGCCTGTTGATCTGTAAAAAGTACTCGCACAATGCTCCGAACGCACAAAACGGCATTCGCCGTGGGAAGCTGGCCACGGCTTTGGTTTTCTCCTTTAGAGTCTGAACTTTTGGCAGAGCGTCTTTAAAAAAGAAGACATAAATCTGAGTATTCATTCTCCCAGGTTTTAGTAAGGCTCTTCTTTCTAAAGCATTGTGGTTTCCTTCATGCCAGCAGCCTTACAGGCAAGAAATTGATTGTCGAGCAACTTTGCAGTTATTTGGCTATTGTTGTTGGAATTTTACTGTGGCAAACCATTGTGAACAACTCTTAATAGGCCAGCTGCTTTAATATGGAAACTTCTGGTTGGATTTGGACATATTCTTACAATTAACAACGTTACCCTTGTAAGTGCTTCAATAATTATCGCTTTCTTTACTGACGTTTGCGTAACTCAGTCTATTCTCATGACTGCTGTAATTCAGGGGTGGCTATAATTGTGGACCAGAGCCAGAAAGTGACTTACGCCCTGTTTAGATCGCTGTGGTTCTCTGAATTAATTTGCCAAGTAGACATTCTGTGCAATTAACCCTCCATTTTCTTGCAATCCCAGGTGACGCATAATGTCTCACTGTTCTTTATATATTCCTACAAATAATTGCTTTGCCCTAATAAATATGCTTAAAGGTTTCATAACGTTCTGTTTATCCAGCAGGCTTTTTGACCATGCGCCATCTTTGTAGTACTTCTTGTCAAACACACATTGGCCTGGTACCACTGATTACATCAGGCCAAAATGTTGCTGGTGTGTCTGTCTAACCCACTGTGGCCTTATATACACTGTGCTATTGTTCAGAGGGGTGTCAGCGATGATGACATTCTTGCTGTGGTACCACTGTTGTGTTGGTTGGTTTTGTATGACTGAAACATCTTCTCAGTCTGACATACCAGCTCCACGTGTAGGCCATTGGAGCTGGGACATCTAGTCTCTCCAAGTCTAGAATATTTCTCACTCAACTACTGTATGGTTTTTCTACAAACCCCAGAACAGGGAGACAGCCTCCTATTTTTGCAAATGACACACCTAGCACTGGGTTTCTAGCCATGGATTAAACTTTGAAAACGGTTTTCAGACGCGGACTCCTACTGAGAGTGTAATCTGATGCTCGTCTAAGGTGTGTTTGTGGCCAGAGATATGGACCATGGCGTCCAGGCTGGAGTGTTTCTCCAGATTGTTTTACATGACTTTGCCAGATGGTGTGATTCTAGAGCAGAATAAATGATTTTCACTGTAGTTGAAGTGGTTGTAACTTTACCATGATCTGGTACTTTTTGGGGACATAATTGGGACACCCACAGTTCCAGGGAGCTCTATGAAGCTAACCTGTCATAAAATAATGACAACCTGCCTCACAAAATCAATAGGTCCAGGTGGTTTACACCAGATGTGACATTAGACACATCAGCCTACTCATTTCCTATAAGGAGTGTAGATTCCTCCATCTGTACTGCTTGCCAAATCTTCCTAACCAAAACATAGAGTACACTGCCTACAGGAAAGTAAGACAGCAGTTTTATCTTTCTTCCCTACCATATGGGATATAGGGGACACCAAAGATAGTGCACAAATTCCAGTCTAAAACAGACGAATGTAGCAACGGATGTAAGCCATGTTCGTAACTTTTTTCCTGCTAACTATGTGCTCTCGGTAAACTTTCCCGCTATAAAGGTGACTGAAATAAAAACTCACTAGTGCATCAATTTTGTCTTTGTTACTCCCAGGCATTCTCTGAGTGTGTTGTGTTTGTGTTTGCAGAGGACTCATCCAAGGCATTAAAGGTGGGCTCCTACATTTTGATGGGCGTTGGCTCCTTCACCATGCTTTTGGGCTTTCTGGGCTGCCTGGGAGCAATTTATGAGATCCGCTGTCTGCTTGGATTTGTAAGAAACAAACACATGCAAATTTACACATGCGAATTTATGTGAGCAGTATAGCTCTAAAAACAAAATCACGACTGTTATTTTAAAAAAAGAATGCTGTTAGTGTGTGCCAGGCATGTTTTCAAAACCATGTCATTACACTGGACTCTCGATGTTTATGGAGCACAGCAGCGATCAAAGCCGTATAAGGAAGTGTGATTTTGTTTACAGTTCTGTTCCCTATGGGCTAATAATATATACTACTGACAAAAATTAGGGGATATTTTAAACTGTTTTTGTGAGCATTGTAATCAGTACTATGCAAAAAACAACAATAGATTTGTTGTTTTAGCAATGGTATATATAATTATTTGTCTCTTTTAAGATACAGAAAATACAATACAAGAAATATGTACACAATTAAACAGTTTTTGGAATGAAATGGCTTTAGAATGGCCAACTTGACATCCCATGAAGCCGCCAGTTTCTGCTATTGATCAATTGTAAAGGGAGGTCACACTACATCATTTTTTTCTGGTTGTACTCTAATACAGAGACTGAGAAATAATGTGATCTTTATATCATTGCTAATCGGATGGTGGCCAGTGAGTTTTACACGGCACTGTATGGCGTTTTGGATAGGTGCTTCACATGGTCAAGTAACAAAAATGTATTTGTGTCGCTGTCTTCTTGGAGTTGTAAGAAACAAACAGATGCAAATCCCCATACAATCATATAAATGTACCTGTTTACAAGCATCTCCAGCTGCTTGAGGCAAACCAAAACAGAACAATCTTCACACACACACACCACACATCTTTACTGAGTGAAGAGTGTGACATAACAAGTGAGACTTTCGGTTTTACACTTTGCAAGTCGATATGCTGTAGAAATCTGCTTTAGGAGAACGCGAATGCTAACCATGTTTTCTGTGATCCACAGTACTTCACCTGCCTGCTCATTATCCTCATTGCCCAGGTGACTGCTGCTGTCCTCATCTATTTCCAGCGTGAAGCTGTGAGTGTTTCCATCCTTCTGTATTCGTTCTAAAGCATATTTAAGGATTGGCCTCTGAATACCCAGCGTACTTCAGCTCAGCGTCTGTCCCACCTAATGAAACGCCCATGGCTAGGGTTTGTTTAGGTTTCATGAATTACTCAAAAAGTCTTGCTCAGGACTTAAGACTTGCTGCCCCCTGTTGTGTGTGCAGATAAATGCACTAGCCGTCGTTGCGTTGCAGTTGAACACTGATAAATGTATTCTCAAAAATAGATCTTGTTTGCAAAATGTGTAGGATTACTGCTTATAATGGTATACTAAACTATATATACTACACTGCTCACAAAAATGAGGGGCTATTTCAAAACGAATATGAAGCGATTAAACAAAGAAGCGTTTGATTTTGTCATTAAACAAGATCATCAGAAAAGCAAATAAAGTCAAAGAAAGTTGTTCGATTATGCAAATTAGGTGCAAACTCAATTCTCGTGATTGAGCGGCAAGTGACATATCCATGAGGGTGAACAGAAACATGTCACACTGCACGAGAGTGCCTCACGTTGACCGTTCAGTAGGGTGTATGGTCACCCAAGACTGCCAAAACACAATGACAGTGATGGGGCATGGACAGGACCAGATGGTCCAGGAGTTCCTGTGGGATCTTCTTCATATTCATTTTGAAATATCAATTAATTTTTGTGAGCAGTGTATATTATAGAGGGCTCTGAAAAGGCTCTCTCTATCTCTATCTCTGTCTCTCTCTCTCACACACACACACACACACACACACACACACACACACACACACACACACACATCCATCCATCTGGGTTGTCTGCCAAACACTCATCCCAAAGCACTGAGGAAAAACATCTGACCTGTATCTGCAGTAAAGCAAGCTTGGAGACAGTTCTTATCCCTGATTAATTTGGCCATTAATGAAAGTTTTGGATTCACATGCAAGCTCTTTTCCTGCCAGTTGGAGACGAGTTGCAAAGCTTTAGTGCAGATTTTCCAATATAAATATGCTTCTAATTTGCTTACTTTCTCTCATGTTCCCATCACAAGCATAAGCATGGCGGATAGATTGTCTTTGGCAAGAGAGCATCGGAGTTCATTTTTTGTGTGCATTTCTAGTTCCTCTGTCTGATCAGATGTTAGCAAAACAAAAGACTATCTATCAATTGTAGTTCTCTACAGGCTTGTCTATGTCAGACCTGCAACTTCTAGAAATCGAATTATTTCAATATTTAAATTTAAGCCTCTGAGTGACGTGGAGATTTCTACTGGTCTCCTATCACACATGTGAAGTCAATTTCAATCTTCCCTTCTTTCAGCTGAGAACTGAGACGTCTAAAATTGTGACCTCAATTGTGACAAACTACCAAGGACAGAACAAGACTACAGAGAAGGCCTGGGATTACATTCAGAGGCATGTGAGTAAAGCTGTCCAGAAACGTACCTGCTATCAGCTAGATGTAGCACTGTGATAACGCTTCTAGTATGTAAAGGTGGAGTAAATGGTGAGATTCTGAGACAGGGAGACGGAAAGGGAGACGGAAAGGGAGACGGAAAGGGAGACGGAAAGGGAGACGGAAAGGGAGACAGAAAGTATGCGTACACAGTAAGCTCCAGAATTATTGACACCCTTGCTATAAGTTGTTGTAAGTACTGTGAAAAGTATTTTAATGTTTTACATCACACCAGATTTAACACGTTAAATGCAACAACTGTATTGTTGCTTGCTCATACTTCACACTTAGGAAACAGTTTATCCTCTTAGCACTAAAGAGTCATACAAGTGGACAATGCGAACTCTAATATAATGCATTTATTCATTTTACAACACTGCTCTTGTACTACACAAAATATGGGAATATTTCACGAGGGGACATTTCAATTTAAAATATCCCATAATTTATGTGAGCAGTATAGCTCTAAAAACAAAATCACGACTGTTATTTAAAAAAAGAATGCTGTTAGTGTGTGCCAGGCATGTTTTCAAAACCATGTCATTACACTGGACTCTCGATGTTTA
>JAUZST010070072.1:0-48296 GCA_034779995.1 Parotocinclus haroldoi | reverse complement strand
TTTATATATATATATATATATATATATATATATATATATATATAAATGTATATATACAGAGACTTTAGAGCTTTATTCAAGGGCTTAACAGAGGAGCCAAAAAACCTTCAACTTTAAGCTATAACTGTTAAGCAACTCCAACTCGACTACGTAATTATTATACAATGCAAATCTATGACCAAAAATTGAACACAACAAATATGTAATATGTTAAACACAAAATGAATAGCATGATGTCTGCAAAACGAATGACCATAAAACAAACCTGTGATCCGTCTCATCACCAACATCAATCTCAAGTGAGGAAAGTGGCTGCTATGACATGGATAAATTTCACTGAATACGTATTGTACACTCTTTCACATGAACATGCTGTGTATTATCTGCTCAACCAACAACTGACTTCGACTTATACAGACTTCATTGTAACTCCATTTTACACCACACCATGTCCATTAAAACAAGATTATTGCTTTGGCTCAGAGTAAACTGAAAAAAAAAACAGCAGCAGTAATAAACGTAGCGCAAAGTAGAGCTAAGAATATTCATATATTATAACATTAAATATTAATAAACTGACACACATCCCATCATGACCTCATATCTGACACAAAAGTCTAAAAGTAAGTCTTCTAATAGCTTATTTACATTTTACTCTATACTGCTATTGTTATGTTAATTTTCATTACTGTATTGTAATAAAAGTAATTGTCTTGTTCACCTACTGCTTAGTGGTAAACAGAATGTGAGAGAGAAACTTACAGTTGGTGACAATGACAGGTATGGCGGTTTTCTGGACAATGGTGCGTATGCGTGGGAATGAGGCAAAGCAGCCATAATCTCTTCTGCTGTCCGTCTGTATTGCGTTGGAGAAGTAGAGATTCCCATTCAGCCCCACAGTCACTCTGTCGTCTTGCTCTATGTGTTGTAGGCCTGTGTGGGAGACAGAGAAGGTAAAATAGCATCCTGCAGTCAGAAGCTGACACTTATTAAGGACTTGGGGATCCTGGTCCATTCTGTAATATTTGCATGGGAGAGTTTGCATCCCAAAAGTAGGTTGCTGGATATTGTAAATGGCATGGCAGTTAGATCCAGGTGATATGTGGCAATAATTAAAGACCATTTAAAAAACAAAGAACAAAAGAATACAATTATAATAATTTTGTGTTGAAAGCAACATTAGGTAAATTCCTCACTAGGGTTTACAGTTAGAGCCTCTAACTCAAATGTACAACATATGGACAAATGTATGCAGACACCCTTCTAATTAGTCATTATTTCGTTATTTTAGCCAAACTCACTGCTTGCACAGGTCCCTCACATGGACTCCATCAGACCCCTTTGAGATTAACTAGAATTTCTACATTTATTGGAAATGTCATTTGGGCAATTTCACCTATCACCACTAGAGGTCTCTTGTAATTTCGTCATCTTGCAGGTAAAGTTATCGTCAGTTAGCAGGCCAGCAAAAGATATGTTTGGTGTGTGTGGTTCAAGTTTCTATTAAGAATGCAAATATTTATATAAGCTGTTCTGAGTGAACCTTTATGTTTCTACTTGCTTAGGAGAGAGCTACTGTTTTTGTGGTTTATTTTCTTCTTAATCAAGGATTGCTGAAGGTTGTACATAAAGCTCTATCAGCAAGCAATTTTTTTTTACTTTTACCAGATTTATTCCTTAGGATTTTGTTACTGCTGATTTGTTTCCTACTTGGGAATGTAAGTTACAATAGCAGCTGTATAGAAAATACAGTAAGGAGTTTACAAAGACGTTTGTTGTAGTTTGTTCTGTTCCAATAACAACAACAACAATAATAATAATACATTTTATTTATAAGGTACCTTTTAAGACTCTCAAGCTCACAGTACATAAAATAAATCCAAACAATAAACATATAAACAACAATAAAAACAAGGAAAAAACAAAAAAAAAGACATGAAATCAAGAGATCAAGCTATAGAGGTGAATTAAATGAGTTTTAATGCCTTTTTTGGTACGCATTTGCACCACCAATAGGAATGTTGTGTGATGATTAAAAGACATAAGCCACGCAAATTTAAAAATCGCACATTTCAATGTCAAAATCATGTTGCCCCTCCTTCAGCGGATATAGGCCTGGACATCACTGCTAATGTGTTTATATGTATTATTTAATATTTTTATCACACATTTAAACATGGTGGTGATACAGTTGTAGAAAATTTAAGCCAATCGCTGTGTTGAGTATGCAGCAGTGCATAGCGACTTTGTTGGGTGTCACATGCAAGTATAATTGACTGTGTTTGAGGGAGTGGAGGACAATTCAGGAAATTGTTACCTGGCAATGCAATAGCAACCCCTTCCAGACCTACAACTGTCTAACATCCCATCCAGGGCATGTTTATGCCTATTCCCTGTGTTATGGAGTCCTGACACCCTGACCATGAAAAGCAGTGATAAATGTGGAAACAATTAATTGTGAGGTGTTTGCCAATAGTTGGCTTTAAAATGGTGATGTACCAACACACTTCACTGCTCTCTTAGATTTGATTTACAATACTGGATACAAAATACCATTTTCCTTTTTCTTTTCAGACTTTGCAACACACAGTTTGAGTAAATATACCACTATAAGCTGAAATTTAAAAATTTAAATGTAATAATATTATATTTATTACTATACAACACATATAATAACCATAAAATATCAGTTAATTTTTGTGAACAGTGTACAACCCCAAATTAGGAGAGATTGTAGAGTGTAGGAGAGTAAATGCATGTAAAACCACAGTGTTTCTTACATTTACTTTAACTTTTGTTTTATTGCATATATAATGAACTCAACATATTTCATGCTTTGTCTTGTCAAGTTAATTTCATTTGGTAATAAACATGCATTCTTCAGGAATTTCAGCCCTTCAACACACTGCAAAAAAGTTGGGACTGTAAAGCTTTTATCACTTTTTTCACAACGTTTACAAGACGTTTTGTCACAGAGGATACCAACTGATTTTAAATGTTATTTTTTCCATTCTGCAAAAATGTCTTAATATGTGCAACGATTTAGTCAATGTCACAAAATTCTTTGCAGTCTATTGGGGACTGCAGGCAAGACTGCAGGCAGGTCAATCCAGTACCTGTACCCTCTCCTTATGCAGCCATGCCTTTATAATGTGTGCAGCATGTGGTTTTGCATTGCAGGGAGTTTTTCCTTTCCACTGTTGCCCTAGGCTTGCTCAGTTTGGGATTGGCCTTTCAGCATATTATACGATTGCAAAGTTGCCTTGAGATAATGCTCCATTGTAAAAAGTGCTATATAAATAAATTTGAATTTGAATAGGAATTTAAAACTGGAGATCATCTGGCCATCTTTGCTCATAAAAGACTGAGCATTTCATGATTACAGCCATCTTTTTAATATGCATTATTGCTTTTTCTTATTTGGTGTGTTAAATCATAAACCAGGTGTTTGATAAGAAACTTACCCATGGGAGATAAAAATCTAAAGAAAAGAAAATAAGGATGAGACATTATAAGGGATATATATGTCACTGTTGGTGACTCACCAGTGGTCATCCAGAAAATTTCCATAGGAGGAATTCCTTTAGGTGGATTGCATTCTAGAATAACTGGCTGTCCCTCTTCGACTTCGATTGGCTCAATTTTCTCTTTTGGGAACTTTGGAACATCTGGTAAGCACAGCAAGAACAAGGCCAAGGGTTAAAATCTGCAAGTGCAATATTTACCTCTACAGTGGGGAAGAGCAGAGGGCAAGTAATCTTTCATTCTGTACAAAAGGTGCTGACATAAAGCAGAGCTGATTTAAAGTACTTTTCCAACCTTGGTCTTAAACCAAAGTAATAACACACCATTACTACATCCAGGCCTCACGTCAAGCTGTAGAGACTGAAAAGTGATCATGGTTTGTCATCGTTGTTCCCCTTTGGATATGGTTTGTCCTCAGATTTATAGAGTGAGTTTTAGAGCATTGAGAGAAATGTATCTGAGCACATGATGAAGAGAGCACTAGGTCCATTTTTCATACACTTCATTCCCAAGGTGCACACACAGACTTGGAGATAAGCAGGGAAAACAAATCTCAACGGGTTTTGTGTCAGTCGAATATAGCAGATACCCCGGGTGAGTGCTCGAGTGGCTGTTTTAATGAATTTTGACCTCTAAATCACACAGACGGCTGTAATGAAACACTTTCGCTGAAGCAATGGATTTTACTCACTGGGAATTATGAATTCAATTTCTTCTGACAATGCTGTTCCAAGCTTGTTGGAGGCATAACAACGATAGACACCCTGGTATTCGGTGATGTTTCCATTGTTTGGGATCACAAATGTTCCAGAATTTTCTCTCGTGATCAGCTGAGGGTCCAGATAGGGGTCAAAGTCTTGTTCATTCCTTGTCCATTTGAATCTGAGAAATATCAAACAAACAAAAATGGCAACCGTAAATTACATTATTGTAAAACACCTTTCTGCAACATTTATGTTTGAGTGCATATATACTGCTCCCCAAAATGAAGGTGTATTTCATTATGGGATATTTCAAAATGAAATTGTTTCTGATCAGTACATATTTGTGTGTCTCTACTTACTGTGGATTAGGGTTTCCTGTGGCTTCACACTTCACAGCAAAGCTCTCGTCGAATGGAAAAGCAATCAGAGAGGGCAGAGACTGCTCCGTTATTGTCGGCAGCTGCTCAACTGGATCAGAAGAACAGTTAAGTTACACACTTGTGGTCATTGTGCTTATGATAATGATCATGTTCAATGAGGCAGGTATGAGAGAAAGGACATTTTGTGACATTAAGGATGACTTAGATGTCTATGTATTATTTTTGTGCACCATAATACACATTATTAAATTGAACATTTTGCCCATGTGGTTATATCAGCTATTGATTAATGACGATACTTGATGCAGTGTTGTCTGAAGGATCAGGGATCAAGGGTGTTCAGCTTAGGCTTACAACCTTGCCCTGTACACACTGAAATTTCTCCAGATTCCTTGACTTGCTTAATGAGCTTGCTTGACATTACAGAAAGAAATATGTTAATCCCTAACAATCTTTTTTGAGGTGAATTGTTATGAAACATTTTAATAATTGTCTCACACATTTATTGACAAACTAGAGATAATTTGACCCTCTTTCCATGTATGGGGTACTGTTACGAGATGTGGTGTTTTTTTGTAGGACCCAAGTATGCAGGATAGATGTGTCCCACAATGTATAATAAGAATGGAAAAATAATATAGAACAAATGAAAAGGGATGAAGAATGGAGTGTAAGGCTTCTAACACAAAAAAAACAAAAGAATAAAGGGGTGTGCCACGGTATTGTAGCCCGCGTGGAAGCAACGCACAAACTGGTCACGAGAGGGCGCCAAAGCGCCGATCGGGGAAGGCGTGCAGAAGCACGGTTTGGGACGTCTCCCAAATGGCAGGGATCGAGCGTAAGCTCAAGTGTGCATGCAATCGAGGAAAGCCATGCGTGTCTTATAGAGTGCATGCAGCCGGGTGGCCACTCTAGCCAACGCGCGAACGCGAATAGATTGCGAGAGGCAGGTGGCGAGCGTGAGCTCGGTCGCGTAGAAGTCAAGCCGTGGGGTGTCCCATTCAGGAAAAGCAGCCGGCTGAAGTGAAGCTCATTTGGTGCCGACGACGGAGAAGCGTGAACTCAGGTGTGCAAGAAGCGCACGAGTATGGAACAGGAAAACTCTCAAAGTGCCCCTAACAAACTAAATATACCTCGGGGGTTCCCCCCCATATCCGTCCATCGGCACTAGGATCCCCTGGAACATTACCACTATCTCTTGGGAGCGCAGAAGGGCGATATGTATAGATACGTATATTTTTATATTTTATATATATCTATATTTTATTACATGTTTTTATTAAAACATGCAATAGTAAGATAGGAAATGTTTCAAATAAGATAAGCACAATGCTAAAACTCCATTTTGAAACATTTCCTGAGGTACTGGAGTATATTTTACAAAACTAAACCTACGCCAAATCATATAATGTCGCCTGTCAGACTTTTCAGAACTGTGTGATTTTATGCTCATTTTATGCTGTACTGTTCAGTGAGTCAAGCCGGACAAACATTGATCTGCACCCTGCTGTCCAACAGGTCATGCCAGGGACACAGATAATTGGTCTGTGGTTTAGCTGGACAGCGCTGTTGTATTCACTGTTTCATTCACTACAGTCACTACATTTCTTCTACATTACTTGTTTTTCTTTTCTAAGGACTAGATTGGTAAATCTATTAAACTTATGACAGCCACATATGGAATACAGTGTGCTAAAATTTGTTCACAACAATTTGTTTACTCCAGGTAAGACCCCAACAGCCCCACTTAAGTGTAGACCAACACATGGTTTGATATGATTTGAGAGCAGTGATCTCGATCCACTTCCAAATGAGCCCTAGCGCACCTACACAGCAGTGTAGTTCAACTATAATTCTACCCAGCTACAGGAAATGAACTAAATATATATGCTTAATATTTATGATGGAGCAGGGATTCGATGAGAAACACCCTGTCAATCAAAAGACATTAAATAAATACTTGATACAGTTCACATTCTTTTACGTAGCACCATCTTCATCTTTAGTTGATAATTGATCAGCAAAAGAAGGAATTTTGAGATCATATTTTAAGCAAATTAACCAAATTATAAAACATTAAAGACAGACCGACTTATGAGTGTGAAAGTGCCCTCTGTGCAGCTAATAAATGTAATGGACGGTGAATGCTTATGTTACTTTGTACGTTAAATAGCAAAATAAATTGAAGTTTCATGTGGCCATTCAGAAATGCTCTTCTGATTCTTCAAGTTCATTGTATTATGTCCTATATCCTATATTAACTGACACACAGCAGAAACACTTTTCATTTATTATCACTGGCTACCTAAAACATACCCATAGATGCCAGATGAGGGGTGGATCAATGGTTGTATCAATGAATGCACCAATGGCATCAAATGAATGAGTAAAATCTCAGTATTAGATATGGTTTGTCTATAAAAGCTAGAGGAGAGACTCCATATGAAGTCATATATAAACTTACTGTTAATGTGATCTAAAACTAGATCAGACAATCCAGAGCAGGAAAACACACAAAAAAAGAGAAAGATGTAAGCACTGCTGTTTGTTATGGAGAAACATGTTTAGAAAAGACATCAGTATTCATGTGCAAAAATGCATTATTAAAAAAGAAATAGTAAACAACTACTTGTGCATGGTTGCTAAGGAAACAGAATGAGGACATAATGCATAATAAAGGACCATTGTAAATTTGCATAGCCAATCTGCATGTAAATACATCTGTTAACTCAGATTAACCATAAGAGATTAACTGCTACACTGTATGCTTAAGGACAAAAAATTGTACACTTTGCAACATATTCCAAATTATTTGATATTAATATAGTCTGAGAGGAAATAAGAGTCGCATAAATAATAGAAATGCACCAGTCGATCATGCACAGGAATCGCCCGTTTTTACCACGATTGGCCATAAGCAGTGATCAGCACAGTGTCCACTGCTGACGCATGTTCATGATGAGGAAGTGTTTGAGTTATGTTTTGAGTACTGCGCAGTCAACTAAAATCCTATGCAGTCTATTTCTGTATAGCACAGTAACAAAAAGAATGTATGGTTACTAATGAAAGATTATGGATTTATTTCAGACACAGCCATGTCTTCAGTGGAGAAGCTCTTCAGGGCATGCTGTTTGCAATACATGCATACAAAAAATAAGCTATGGAGAAACACATCCGAAAACGTCAGTAAAAATACTTTTTAAATAGAATAACACCACTGAATATGCAGAATTTTAGAATATTAACAAAAAAATCTAGTTAGAGGGCAGAGCCAGGCACAAGCCAACAGCCCCTGCTGTCTTTCTTTAGCAATTAAGAAGTTTCCATTAAAATAAATATAATAATGCTGTTATTTATCAGAATCATGATATAATCGTAAATTAAGCAAGAGCATTTCAGTTGGTGCATCTTTAACAAATGCTTTGAGGAAATATGTACCTTACAAATACAACTGATTTAAGTTCCAAATATGAATCATTACTTACTCTCCAATGGAATGTCCAGTGCGTTGGCGATGCGTTTGGTATTGATAATAGCCCCTAAAAACAGGGCGGTGCCCAGTGTCCACAGTAACCGCATCACTGGCCACACCCTCAGATCAAAGTGGAGAAAGAGGGAAACCCTGGAGTGGGCTAGCTCTAGTGCATCTCACTCCACAAGGTGCTGAAGAACTCAGACCTGCGTAAGAAATACACACACACTGTTACCACCCACCACCTAGGTGTTAACATGCCATCTTACTCTTGAAAATTTCCCTCTCCCAAGGTACCCACACACACACACACACACCATATGCTCACTAAGTCCTTAGAAACATGCACCTACACTATCACAAACATGCATCACTGACAGGGAACACCTGCATCAGCAATTCCTACCCACACTTGTCCTTACTCAAATTAAAAAGAATCTCCATATTAAAGCAAGCTGTGCACACTCTGGAAACAGTCGCTGTGCATCTGATTATTATTTGTTAAAGTGAATGGCAGGATATTCCCCATCCTTCATTCTATTCAAAATACCAAAATAAAGCATGAATTTAAATAAGTTAGATACCTCCTGTGGCTATGCTAATTCAAAGCAGATGTTGCAGAAATGATTCTGAATTGTGAATTCATGGCACAATAACAGAGACAGATTCTGATTAGCAGGTTTGAAAAGTGACATTGCTGGCAAAAAACTGAAGCCATTTGTTTCCAGATAGCAGCTGTGTGTTCATGTTAGCAGGTAGGTAACTGTTTTATTCAGAAGTCTTAAGTGATGTTTTTAGCTATATTAACATGACAACATAAGCCAGTAATACTACTTGCAATAACATTTTGTTGTGACATGGCTAATAACAAAGTTGGTTAGCACAAGCCCAATGCCAGTTTAGGAATGAACTGCCATTCATGCATGTGTGATAAAACATCAAAATTTAAAAAATTAGCTTTTCACATTCTGGCTGTTAACCAGATAATTAAATTACTCCTTTTTAAGCATAATTAACCACACCATTGATGTCAGTATAAAGATATATTTGCAGTGTTCCTGTGGTTCAAGGAATTTGGCAAAACTGTCAGGATTAGGTTCACAAACACAGTTAAGTCCCATAGATGCAAACAAGCTTGTGTGCAGAAAATAAAAATGATTTAAACGAGTGCAAAATTCAAATCTGTGGCAGAACTTTTAAGTTGGTGGCAGCATGGTAAGGTAGCCTGCAGGTGAACAGAACTATGTTTACTCATTGTCAGTAATGTGCATGCTTTATCTACGAGTGCTTGTGTTGCACTGTTGATCTTTCTAAAAAAGTGGCACACCATAAAAATTAGACCCTAAGATTAGATTCAAGGTTTGCATACTTTGAAGGATGTGTGGTAAACAGTCTACAC
Organism: Parotocinclus haroldoi; assembly: GCA_034779995.1. NCBI lineage: Eukaryota > Metazoa > Chordata > Actinopteri > Siluriformes > Loricariidae > Parotocinclus > Parotocinclus haroldoi. The sequence goes on along the minus strand of JAUZST010070072.1, from coordinate 38,816 downwards.
AGGCATATCCTTCCAAGGATGCAGCCTCTGAAGTGGAGGCCCACAAGCTTGAAGCTTAGTGGCTTTGCTGTGGGAAATCAGTTTCCTGTACTTTCTTCCTTGCCACAGACAGAGAAAGCCGTATGCCATTAGCAATTGTGGCCTTACTTCACTCAGGCATAAAGTGTGTAGATAAGCTCAGGTTGCAGTACTTGAAAGGGAAGGAAGACTTTAAAAAACTAAGCTAAGTGGAAGAGTGATAAATTCAGTCAAACTCAGATAAATATCATAACATTGGTGACTACAAAGTAAATGCACTTTGCTGCTAAACTCGTTTGATTACAACTAGATGCTCATGTATCACACATGAATAAAGCAATAAGAGCCCACCTCGGTGGTACTGTTATTTATTTGTTTGGATACAACTAATGATTTACGGTTTAACTGGCCTTACATTCATATTTGCATTTTTCGATTGTATTATTATGATATTAATCATGAACACAGAATTTGGTGATATTGTCTTTAAAATGGATTTTATATAAAATAAACATCAAATTGATTTCGATCAGTGTCTAGCAACAACCAAGCGAGCACACAAACAGTAACACACACACAAACACAAATGGCAGACTTGGTCATTAAAGTGAACGAACACTGATTGGACAATCATTAAATGGCACATAGGTTTATTACTGATCTACTACAGTTTTACGACTAGTCACAAAACACATAATACACACAGAGCAGACATGGTTTCTTTAAACGACTCACGATTAAAGTCAAACCAAAAGATTTAATGTGCCAGGCTATCTGGTGCTAAGCTCTATATTTCAGTGGAAAACAGTGCTAAGGACAGCTACGCTCCAATGGCTCTTCAACTCTAACTCCACCAGCTGCTTCGATCATCCTACCCTCCCCTCTTCCATACGTAATCTACTCCTCAAGTTAACAAACCCATTAGGAAAGACAGGGGTCAAAAACCAGAGCACTAGGAAGTAATTGAATAATTGACCAGCATGGAAGAAAATAGTCAATTCCCTTCTTTTCTCTGTGGGGGAGCTCTTACTTCTAGATGGGTATGAACTCTGCTCTAAAAGCCTGCATGTTCTGATAGTACTGGCTCGATATGGTGGGTGGGGGGTGTTACTGGTTGCTCTGACCCTTTGTTTGACCTATGTGATTTCAATGGACTGAGACTCGTAGGGGGTTGGGATATGAATGTATGTTACCACAGTGCTCCAAGAAAAAATCTGGTTCTATGTATTGTTTGCAGTTTACCCATATAATCAACTAACCTTAGTGTTTAGCCATTATAAACACTCATGGACTAACTCCCCCAACACAACAAATAAGTTTCTGCTTTCTAAAATTCTTGTTCACAGACATAAAAAAACAGCTACAAAAAGACCAGAACACAAAATACTTAGCTGTGTCCAAAACCAATAATGAAGTATCACAGTTCTTGCAGTCATAAAAAGACAATGAACCTATGTCAGATATTTAAATGATTGTGCAACATGACAACATCTGCAATTGATCTCAAAGCAAGCCTCCACATTCAGCTCAAGATGGTTCTCTTGTAATTATAATTATGCACCGTGAATCTAGATGTTTTTTTCTGCACCTGTTTTAGACAGCTGCAAAATTAATCTAGTGTGTAATTCAGCAGGAAGCACTGGAGAGCAAACACAAGTCAGTTTCAAAATTCTGAATGGACTGACACGGCAATATACTCCATAAAACATCCAAGTACAAATATTGTATAATAACCAATATATATTTTTTATTTCAAAGCATTGGAGAATTAAGAACAGTTATAAAAAATTGTTAACTCATTTTCTATAGTAATGACTAAATATACTCCTCACAAAAACTTAATAAAATTCTTTTTCACATAAAACAAATCATTTTTTGAGCAGTGTATAGCCCAAAACATCATCAGCTTTTCACAAATATTTTCACAATATTCCGAAATATGAAATTAAATTAGTTTATTAGGTCATTTATTTACTGAGGAAAATGCAAAGTGTAATTAAATATATCCAGTAAATGTTGATCAGTCCTGCCCACTGGCTTGGACAAATTTTATGTAATTTCTCAATAAAGAGCTGATTCAATTCTGTGATGTTTCAGGGTTTCTTCATGTGAACTGCCTGTCTTAGGACCTATTTTTTATTCAATTATTGTCAGTGCTTTGATTTGGTCATTCCAAAACATTAGCTTATTTTTAAACATTATTATTTAACCATTATTTGTGATGTGATCTTGCTGCATGACCCCATTATCTTGAGATTCCAGTCGGCCAGTGACTGGAATCTTCCAGTATCTGACTGGAATCAGCTCAGCCATAACAGGTGATCAGTAGATCAGTCTCGTATAACCGATAACGTATAACTAATAGCTTAAAAGCACAGTGCCTTAATTAGTTTTAATTCAGAATTCATTTATGTGTGTAGGGAGCTCTAAACACGGCTCAGAACTTTGAGGTACAGCATAGCAAAAATAAGCCATGGAGGAACAACTTTAGCTAATGAGAGTGCAGGGCCCAGCACAAAACAGCAGCCCTTGCTATCTTTCTTGAAATGCCTCCTCTGTTTCTTTATGTTGTCATTTATAATTCATATAAAAACTGTCATATGTGTAAGAAATCAGCAATTGAAATCAGCCAAGAAAATTGCAATCAGTGGATCTCTAATTGTATTGTAATCTCATTCCATCCATTACCTTCGGCTTAATCAACACGGGGTCACGGACCAGCTGGTGCCCAGTGGGCAACCCTAGACACCAATCACCAGACACACAGTCACACATTAAGGGCCACTTTAGACACCAGTTAACCTAAAATGCATGTCTTTGGACTGTGGGAAGAAACCGGAGTACCCAGAGTAAACGCACACAGACTGTGCACACAGTATATGTAGACTCGCAGACTCCACAAAGAAATGACTCCACCCTGGGACATTCTTGCTGTGAGGTAGCGGTGTTCCCACCGATCCAGCATGCTGCCATAATTGCAAACAAAAAAATATTATTTTTGTTTACATTTTTATACTAGTAAAGTACACATAATTTACACATAAATAAGCTTTCCTTGTTACCCGTTATGATTTGAACTTTGTTTTGTTTTCGACACAGGTGAGGTTGGATCTTTCATTGTCGTTTCCAGTCTTTGATCCTGCCCACCTGTTGTCTCGTTATATTTCATTTCTGTTTAAGTTCCATTTATTCAGTTTCAATAAACCTGGCTATCCTGCACGTCGCGTTTGCCTCCGACTCTGCACCATTCGTGACATGTATTGTTTGGACTTGTCTTTTGTTGGATGTAAAATCAATCAGCGTGAGAAATCGAGGTATTATAAATGTAGTATCAGAAATCTAATCAAATTGTGAGCACAGTACATTGTTAAACCCCTAGTAATATGTTTAACGAGCCAGTCAGATTTGTATAGCTTTGTATAGACTTTATATTTGTCTAACATGTATTTTATGAGTAATGTATGTGTACACAGGGTCAAGATCTAACCTAAAGACAATCATTACAGACAGCACTCAGAATACATCTTGAAATGATGCACTACTAAAATTATCTTTCTCTTAAACACAACAGCTTATATAAAGATACATTAAACACAACTAAATTGTTCAGTACTTGTCAATTTACTGCAAACAACAGACATTTAATAATCAAACATGCAATGTGTTATAGTTTTCAGCCATTATACCCCCATCTAACCACAGTCACTCACATTACTTAGATTGCATTTCTTAACAAGTACACAAGGTTTTGCAATAGAATTCAATACTTTAAAAAATAATTAATTTTTAAAGAATGAAATAATTAAATACATCTCCTAATTATTGTTCTATGTCTATCTGGCCATTTGGATAAACACGGCTTGTAAACCACTGGACTGGACATGAATAACGTGGACCTAGATCTTTCAAAAATAATTTCAGTATTATAGCTACTTTTTTGAATTTAGTATCATAATGAAACAACTACCACAGTAAGGTTAGATACTTCCCTGTTCTGATAACTGGTTTGATTTAGTAAACACTAAATACCGCTGCTTGAGTAACAACATAACTCATCAGTAATTTTATAAACAGGAGACAACAGGTTCTCTTTCTTACTCTTCTCACACAGTGTTGGCAGGCGGCTAAAAGCCACCAGCGTGGGAAACTTAGGGTGACCTCTGACACACACTAGTTCTTGCACTGCCCAAGCACAGCAGTCTACGACAGGTGCCAGAAGAGGACGGGTGGCAACTGTCTTTTCTTTCTCCTCTTACTTTGCTCACTTTGAGCAAAAAATTATAGAGACAAATCAGTGGCTGGCTTTGTATAACACTTAATGCAACAGATATCCCAAAGGACCCACTCAGAACACAGCAGCACTGCTTCCTTATTTTAAGTCTGTAGTTGTTTCCCATTTCTCTACAAACTTCTGCTTTTAACAAGTAAAACAACACCATGTAAAATAAGTCATCAAATTAAGGTTTAATTTCTCTCATAAATGTTGCCCCCTGCAAGTTTGGTGGAAACCAGACAATTGTATAAGTAATTCTCCATGAAGGCCAGTAATGAGATTAGTTATAATCTTGTGCTTGAACAACTGGTCTAGAATATGGAGCAGAATGGGAAATCTTGACAGGTTCTAAATCCTCTTAGAGTAGGTTTTCACAATAACAGCTGCGTGACCAAGGTGACACTTACAATTCTATTAGTCAATATCGAAATCATGACTGTTTCATATTAATTTACATTGACATTTTATGGCATTTACGGCATATTCATGAAATTCTGACCTTTGTATTCTTAATATTCAAATGTATGGCTGAAACATATGAATAAGAATCATGTTATGTACTGCTTCACATACTACCTTACTGTAGCTTAAATTACTGATATTGAATTTGACTCATCATGTATTCAATATTAGTAACTCATTGTAGTGCTGGGCAGAAAATCGTTTAATTTCCTGTGTGGTATGAATTTGTCCTATTCTGTCAAACTGCAGCACAGGAGAAACATCAGCTGTTATGCTTCAATAGGCAGCAAATTATATAGGGTTGTTCATCACTAGAAGCCATACTAAGCACTAAAATGAACATCATTGCTGAATGGCATTGGGGATATGGGGGTACAGCTCAACAGCCTAGCCTAGCATAACAGACAGTTAGCATAACAGCTAGGAGAGGAAACCATCAGATCAAAAATACAGAAACAAAGATAAATTGATATGAGCTGTGTCTACAGTTTAGAAGCATTTTGGTTTCCAAAAAATATGACCAAAGGCTTAATATTACATAATATTAATATTAATATTACAGTTTGCAATCAGTGGAAAACATGTTGGAATACCGAGTGTATGCAAGTACACATTCCAACATCAGTTAGCAACATATAATTGGAACTGGAAAATGTAATTAAGAATACAACTGTCATGAACTGTTTTGCCAAAGAGTCCAACATCCCTTGAAAAAGCATTTTCTCATGGCTCTGTATATGACAACATAAACAAGCAGTACAAAGATATTACAGTCACAGTACATCTTTCCAATCAAAAAAGAGGCGTGGGTTCAGAGGAACAATTAAAACACTGGATTCAAAGTATGCCTTACCTGGGTGAAAATACTTAGGGCTAAAAGTTATTTCTTATTATATTTAAACTATTTACACAATAAAGATATTTATGTTGTGCAGATATTTCATAAGAGTGGCATGGTGACTCGGTGGGTAGTTTTACCGTCTCCTGGGTTCGAACCCAGGTGTGGAGGTTTGAGCCCTCTCTGTGTTGAGTCTGCATGTCCTATAGTGGGTTTACTTGGGGTGCTCCAGTTTCCAATCCAGTACAAAGTACAGTACAAATGCTTTAGGTTAACTGATCATGCTATAGTGGCCCTAGTGTGCGTGCCCTATTATGGACTGGCAGCCTGTCTATGCCGCTGACTAGTCACCAGCTCGCCTCTGACTCTGTAAAGGATTAAGTGAATAGGAAAGCACATGAATAAATGAATGAATGAGATGTTTCATGGGTTCTGATTCCTTCCTATAGTGTGGTAAACCCAATAAAACAAGCTACAAACCCATATAAAAGCCCAGCTATGTACATACCATACCATTGAAAAACATGCCACAAGCCAATTTACATGTATGATGCCCTGCCTGGAAGGTGAAAAGAAACTGGGGTATATGCAGAAAACACACCTGCCCAACTCCCCACAGACCAGAGATGGAAATAGAATCTGGGTTGTGCCACCCTGCATTCAATTATCTTCTGCTTTATCCTTTTGGTGGGGTGGTGTATCACAAGCCTACCTAGAGACACTGGGCACAAGGCAGTTCCTCAAATTTGACGAGACAAACAGACTATCACAAGGCATCACACATATACCTAGAGCTAATTTAGAGAAGGCAAGTAGTGGCTTGTTTTTTTAAAGTTCGGAGGAAACTCACAAACACATAAACAACAAACTACACTTAGTGCTCAAGTTTGAACTCTGAATGCTCTATACATCAATACACCCTCTTGCATACAGGTGTGTGCCATTCATTGACATTATCTTTTGTGAAATATAACAGAAATGCACTGTACATTAACTGGACATTACCATAGTTACACAGTACTTTATGCTACTGAAATCAAAATATAATGGGTACATAAAGGGTACTGCTAAAAGCTTGCGTGGTATGCTACTAAATAATGTGTCAAAAAGTATGTGTATAGTAGATTAGTATAATATAGCCATTTATAATGATAATGATGATGGCAGTAGGATGTGTAGCTGCCAGATGGTCCTAACAGTCACCACATCTATCTGCCAAATATTTCTACATTTCTTCACAACTGTAAACTATACAATGCATGGTTCATCAATTATTCAAGCTTGGCAGTTGGGACCAAGCAAGAAACACATGTAGCTAATGAGATTAGCAAATAGTAGGATCATTCAGCTATAACCCTGTGTGATTCAGAGCTTTGGTTTGCTTCTTCACATGCCTGCTGATAAGAAAATGCCTCATTTAACCAGTAAATTAATACTACAATAGCCTCTGGATAGAGCAGGTAGAGGGGAATAAAAGAACAAGCCCGAAATGAGGAATGGGCTTTGGGAGAAGGTGTTTTTTTTATATGAGCTTGCTACCTTGTTCTCAGGTTTTTCTCTTGAATAATGCCAATTGGCATTTAAATAGTTTACAGTGCTTGGTTTATTGCCTAGGTGTAACAATAGCTAAATCAGAATAACATGATTTGTTATAACAAAATTAACTTGACTCATAAAGTGACATCAAAATGTTACATTTTAAACAATATTCTAACTTCCTCAAATATAATTTGTGATATTGGCTGTAAAACAGTAGCTCAATATCACCTTTTTATGCTTGTTTATTTGTATCTGTTATGTGTCCAGTGTGGTTCTTATAGAGGCATTAAACGTAGTACTGAGCAATCCACAGGGACAGAAGTAATTTGTCCTCCAGGATGTGGAAAAACATCATCAGAACTTTTCCAAAAGGGACAAACTTTACTTTATGTCTTATATTATATTTGTACAATGCATTTTGCACCAAAATGAAGAGAGAAATGTTAGTTGTTATTGGCACCCCATTGTGCACAGTAGTACAATGCTAATTAGTTTGTGACAGAAAGCTTCACCCAAAAAGGAGGCAGCCGTGCGGAGCCAGATCTGGATGTGACCCGGAGTGGTTCTTAAGGAGCGATCCGTTGTTTTGCAGTAAGCTGAGCGCAGGGTGTTCCCCGTGGCCGCCGCGTTTCCTCCCGGGTTCGTACCTTTGATCCGGGGGAGCTCCCTGCTTGAACCCCACTGACCCGTGCGATCTGAGCATGGTGAGTCCCACCACGGATAAGATTGCACGGAGTTCGGCGTGGTTTGTTCTGGCCCCATCCCCTCATCCTCGCGCAGAGAATTACTGCTTGCTGCCATCTGGATATACTGCCTCCGAGATCACCGGTTCCGAATTGACGGACCCCTCCTGCCATGCTGATGACATCACCAGCTGTTGGCAGGACATCGTGGACATTCAGGGGTGCCCCCCCCCTTTCGGATCAGGCATGGAGGTGTGCTGTTGGATGCCTGGGCCCCGCTCCCACATCTCGACCCGATTGCCTCCGCCCTGCACAGGTTTTTTTTTTAATTATTATTTTTTTGGTAGGGTACTGCACACCTGTCCCGGATTAGCGAGGACTCTTTATAAGCTTAGACCGCGTTCATGCGGTGCAAAGCTTTCTTTGTTACACTTTATGACTTAGATTTTGTTTTGTTTTCGACACAGGTGAGGTAGGATCTTTCATTGTTGTTTCCAGTCCTTGATCCTACCCTCCTGCTGTTTCGTTATGTTTAGTTCTGTTTTAAGTTCCGTTAATTTAGTTTCAATAAACCTGGTTGTCCTGCACGTCGCATTTGCCTCCGACTCCTTCAACGTTCGTGACAGAAATGTTCTAGTGAAAACTGCAAATGGTTGTAAATGTATGATCTAGCAGAAAAACTGAGCCACACCCATTCTTAAACGTGCATTTTAAATATTAATCAAGCTTACATGAACCTATACCTTAAATGATACAACAATGTAACAAAATAAAAGTTGCAACATAATAGCAAATTGTATATAGGATGTAACATTTGACTTGTTTTAATAAAATTAAGTTTAAGGCACAAAATGAAACCTTTTAAGCAACTCTGATTTGTGTGACATACATAATAAGTATTTAGTCATCATGGGGAGAGAAAGAGATAAAAAAGGGTGTAATATATTCACAGCAAGTCAAATACCTTTTATATAGCCACTTACAGATGAAGGAAATCCCGTGGAGATGATAAAGGAAGAGAAAATTACATGAGAAAAGAGACAGCATGATTATGGGAGAACCTACTCTGGAGATCAACCTTGGCTGGAGTGGGTGGCAGAAATTGAATAAAGGTATATATTAAGGCAGGGTTTATAGAGAGATGTACTGAAAGACAGAGTGGGTTCTAAGACACAACCAAGAGAGAGTGAAAGATGATGAAGTTGATGAATACCGCCTGAGGCTCAATAAATGAACAGCAGAAATTCTGACCTCAGCTTTTCTGTGACAGGATGACAAACGACACCATGACCACAGTCAAACGTACTGACAGGCGACAGGGATCAATGGTTCCTTGGCCTCCAGCAAAAACGCAATTTAAAGCCCACTCAAATCAAACACTTGTACCAAAATAGTACACTGCAACATGTTCTTCATAATTTTATTGATTAGATTTTGCTAGTAAAAGGTCAAGTGTCCTCTTCATAAATTCTAACTGCGGGTAAACAAAGAGAATTTTGTTTTTGTTTAAACAATTATTCAAGTAAGACAAAAACGTTTAGCACATTTTAATTAACACTGCATATGTGTTAGCAGAAGCAACTTGCATTATTTTGATAAGTGTTGTAATATAATGTCTTGCTTCATTAAGAAATAATGCAACGCTTTAAAACCTCACCGATATACCACGGAAATGCAAAATAAAGTAACTACAATTTAATTTAATAATGACTGAAAATTAACTCTTACATATACACTTAATCCTGTGACAAACATATCAGGGTTAAGCTTGGTCTGATTAATGGAAAATATTGTGAATAAACTTACACCAAAGTTACACCAAATCAGTTACAAAACTGGCTGAGATAAGGTTAGTTGCTCTGTTGTGGTTTTGGCAATGTGATGAATACAACCGATACTGTACAACACTGTATGTCAGTGATGGCTTAGTGGTTAAGGCATTGACCCATTAACCGCAAAGCTCAGAGGCCAAGTTCTTTCTCTGCCAAAAATGCCACTGTATCAGCAGCAAGTTGCTCTGGATCAAGATGTCTGATACATGGTGTACAATTTGTATAATGTGTTCCATGCCATTAGTATAGTATTAGTCTCCACAAAGATCCAAAAAAACATTTTAACTAGTGATCTCAGACCTTTGACCCCCACTGTACGTAAATCTGTCAAAGCTAACACATTAACAACGTTAAATGCTGTGTCCAAATTGGTTTTACCCAAAATGGTTCCTATCTACTAATCCCAGGTCTGAGTCCCTGTTTTCTAGATACACCTGGCCTGTGCCTGTCTGAGGAGACAATGGCCATGGAGTCACCTCCAGTGCTGCAACAGTGGCTGCTACCCACTACAGGGATTTACTTATATCCAGTCCAATACCTGCACCCCATGTTCTTTATGGAAAAGCACCAGGTCCAACTGCAACCCTGACAGGAGGTAAGATGAGTTAAACATGGAAAAATAACAGAATATGAATACTCAAATTTCACATTCAATTCACATTAATTTACAATGTCTCGAATCATTGCTCAACCAACATTATAACAATTGTATACAGTCATAGCCAAAATTGTTGGCATCCCTGATTATCACAGAAATGTGTTGCAATTACACATGCTTTGTTAAACATGTTTATTCCCTTTGTCTGTATTGCAGCAACACATAAAAAAAACAGAAAAAAGCCAAATGTGATATAATTTAATGCAAAACTTCAAATATGGGCCAGATGAAATTGTGTGGTTGCACACCCTTTTGAAACAATAACTAAAATCAGTCACTTCCTATAACCATCAACAAGCTTCTTGCACCTCTCAGCTGGAACTGATTCTGATTCTGATCCACTCTTCTTTTGCAAACTGCTCCAGGTCTCTCACCATTGAAGGGTGCCTTCTCCCTTCTCCTTTTTGGTAAAAAGTCGAATGATATGCTTTACCAAAAATCTCTATCTTCGTATCTTGGTAATTTGTTCACAATACATTTTACCAGAAGGATTTTGGCTTACTCACATACATTTTGGCAAACTGCAGTCTAGCTTTTTTATGTCTCTGTGTCGTCCTGGGTCATCTGCCATAGCGTTTTATTTCGTTCAAATGTCGACAGATACATGTTGACTGACACTGATACACCTTGGACCTACAGGACAACTTGAATTTCTCTGGAACTTGATTGAGGATGCTTAGCCACTATCAGAACTGTCCTATGTTGCAACCTTTCATAATTTTATCTCTTCTGTCCACGTCCAGGGAGAGTAGCTACAGTGATATGGGCTGTAAACTTCTTGATTATGTTGCACACTGTGAACAAAGGAACACTAAGAGCTCTGGAGATAGACTTCTAACATTGGGATTTGCGATATTTGTCCACAATTTTGTTTCTCAAGTCCTCAGACAGTTCTCTTCTCCTCTTTCTGTTCTTCATGCTTAGCGTGGCACACACAGACACACAATGCAAATATGAAGCTAACTTCTCTCCTTTTTATCTGGTTTTATCAGGTGTGATTTTTATATTGCCTACACCTGTTTCTTGCCTGAGGTGAGTTTACACAAGCATAATAAGCTTGAAACAAAAGTATTTACCTACAATTCTTAAAAGGTGTCAACAATTTTGTCCGAATTTTTGGAGTTTTGCATGAAAATACATCACTTTTGTCAGTTCTGGTTTTATGTGTTGTTCCAACACACACAAAGGAAATAAACATGTCAATAACAGCAACATGTGATGTAACAACATGTGTGTTACATGTGTAATTGAAATACATTTTTGACAAATACTTTCAGAGGTGCCAACAATTTCAGCCATGACTGTACAACCTCAAGCTTAGTACTGAAAAGCAGCCCAAGTTTTGCTCAGTAATAAAAACGAGTTGGTGGAAACAGCTGTTACTGAGATTCTGTGTTCAAACCCTAAACTTGGCTTGCAACCAATTAATTTCTCAGAACAAAGTCAGTATTTCGTTCCTTAAATCTGAAATGTATTTTTGTTTTTTTTTGTCTCCTGAGGAATTGCATGAGAAGATTCTGAGATAAAGTATATACTTTTATACTATTACTACTACTAATAATAATAATAACAACAACAACAACAACAACAACAACAACAACAACAATAATAATAATAATAACAATAATAATAATACAAACTCAGTTTACTCTCACTTCTGTTTACAACTTGAAAAATGTTTACAAATCAATTACTTGATTTAACATTAAAATATTCATATTAAATTGTGAGCCAAACAAACAGCCTTTTTCCAGTGCAACAGAATATTCCATCACATAAACACATCCATACACTGGGTAACAGTTTGAAGATGGTATATCTTACAATAGTACTGTAAAATAAATTAGCATTTGCAATAAAAAGGTTACAACGCCGAGTGCTATACGGAGCAGACTCAAACGCGGCGTGCGGGAAACGCGGCGTGTGTTTATTATTTCAGACGACAGGCAAAACGCGGCGTGCGTTTATTATTTCAGACGACAGGCAAAACACAAAAACCAGAAACCAGTCCAGGGTCGAAACACAGACGAAGCGTAAGGACTAAACAGGGCGAGAGCGAAGGCGGAGTCGGAAAACAGGCAAAAGTCGGCAACGGTAAGAAATAGCATACGAACATGAAATCGCAGAGCAACTAGGGGTAGAACCAAGAGGCTTAGCGGAGAGTGACTGGTGAATGGAGGCTTAAGTAGGTGGTGGTGATGAGCACTGATGGAAAATTGCGAACAGGTGTGTATAATCAGTAGGTAGGTAATGCAGGCCGGGTGTGGTCACGTGAGCAGTCCCTGGGTGTGACAAAGGTGATTCTGTAAAGCTATAAGACTGTAATTATGCTGTAAACTGTAAATGTGAAAATGATATATACAGTATATCAGAAAAGTTAGGAAGTACCCATGTAAAAGAAGAATAGTTAAAATTTTACTGGTGGTAGGAGAAGGCGCAAACAATCGAATTTCAAGGTTTGGTATATTAGACCGTACACATACTGGAGAATATGACCAGCCATAAAAACCTGAGTGACTTTGACAGGTGTCAAATCAGATGACTGGTTCAGAGTATCTACGGTACAACAAGGTTTATATGGTCTGCAGTGGTGATTACTATCTGACAGTCCAACGAGGCTCAAACTACAAACAAAAGACAGACATGTCAAATACTACTGAAAAGTGCTTGCGTGCTTCAGGTATCCAGTAGCATGTATTGTAAGTAAAACACCGTTTTCAAAGTAATACAACAGCCAAGTACAATATATCAGTTTTTGTAGCCGAAGGTCAAATTACTGTTACATTTTGTGACATAAATTGCTTTGCATTGTCCCTTTTTAACCATCTACACATTGAGATGGTTCTGATGCACAGTTTGCAAATCCAAATCAGAAAATTCAATTCCAAAAAAGTGCCAGGGATGTAGGGTTCATGTCAGGTTTAGAGAAAAAATATTAAAGGGGAGTTAAATATCATTTTGTATTATGAAGAGTTCATATGTAGGACATATAGAAGGAAAATAATATACTGTTTTAAAGGCTAATGCAGCTAAAACTGAGAGACACAGAGGGTCAGACATAGGTAGCATATAATGATATATGGGAAAAGGCCAGCTGAGGAAAAGTGTACCACTAAAATTAAAGGTTCTATACATGACAGCGAATGACTGCTTTTGTGAACATAAAGACATAAACAGTAATTGTTTTCTACTATTATCTCTACATTTTAAGTCAGAGAATCACAGAAGATGGCCCTGGATAATAACAACATTACTATGAGTGATGGAAAGTCAGTGTGTAGTTAAGAGCAATTTCACAGCAGAAACTGGTGCAAACAATCCACAGCCAAGGTCCTTGACACATTCATTCACAACATCTGACGGATGTTGGCAATCACTTCGAATGCATGGCTGCAGCTGGACAAGAGGGATCAAAATTGCATCCTGGATCTAACTGATTCCCTCAGTCACACTTGAAGCTAGTTTATATCACCCGAGAGGGAGAATTATAATAATCCATTGATGATGTTGATAATTCCACAAATTGTCAACAAAAAAATAGGCAGCCTAGTTTCTGGATTCACAATTGTGATTCTTAGTGATACAAATTTTAAACATCCTGCCTTGATCATGAGCAACATCTGGACAGACTCTTATCGACATGCTGTTTAAACTGTAGTGTGTTATACTAAAACAGCACTTGTTCATATTTCCACTGCTTACAGGAACCAGGTGAGCACACTTCTTATTTGTATGTTGGTGGTTTAATTTCAGAGAATGTCCAGTCCTGTCAACACAGGGTGAAAATGTGGAAGAACTATTAAAAGTTCTACAAGATATACAACCACAAATTGGAAGAAGTTGGGAATGTATGGAAAATGTTAAAAAAGAGCAGTGCTCCTTAAATTAACTTTTTTATATATAATTGTAGACAGAATAAACCCAATGTATTTAATGTTTTATCTCGTTAACTTCGTTTTCTTTGTTAATAAACATCCATTTCTGCATTTCCAGCATGTAACACATTCCAATTTTTTTCAAAATGTGCAAATAAATGTGAAATCTTTAACAACTGTGCTCCTCAAAGAAAGACTGGGAGGGATTTCCATATTTCAGCCCCAACTTCTTCTGATTTTACTTATTCTGCATTATATACATGATATAATGTACTTGTTTTGCCTTATAATGTAGGGACATGTAGTGATGTAATCCTGAAGCAATTAATGTTGCTCTTGAATATTAACGTATTTTTCTGCATTAATGCTGCCATCACAGAACCTAACGTGAACTATGTGTACTATGTACGTTTACTATGACAGACCCTGGCTTTTGGACTTTGGAGCAGATCATAGTCTGGATGGTCCTTTCTGTCTTTAGTCTGTAGCACACCACACCACAGCCTACTTCAATTCCAAAAAGATATGTTTTCACTCTGTGATGGTCCATTCTAAATGTCTCTGAGAGCAGACCCACTGATGCCACTTCTGGACATTGTTCAGATAAGGCTGAATATTTATTCTATTTTTTCACACATTTGTTGACATACTGGAGCTTATCTGGCCATCTTTACTCTTCAGATGCGTAGCCTTTCATGGGGACTGCTTTTGTACCAAATCATGATTACAATCATATGTTGACATCACCACTGTGAAAGTTCTGTTGAATGGGGTGAGTAAGACAGACCAAGGGGAAGATAGAGAAAGCAATGCAGGAATGCTGGACAGAGACCTTATATATACACCTATGCCTATGCCTATGCCTATACCTATGCCTATACCTATACCTATATATATATAACTACTGCAAGTGGCAGCTTGGGCGTCAGATAATTTCAACGAGTTGGGAACATGACCAAGAAAAACGCAAAAATAGCAAAATCCAAGTGATTTTTATGTGAGCTACAGCAGAGTGATTGATGGCCTAGTAACCAGCCCTCACTAGTGAGTAGAATAAAAACCCTTAATTTGATTTTAATTATGAATATTGTCATAATGAGGCTTTGCAGCTATTTACCCAAAGTAGTATGAAATGAATTACTGGTCTTTCCATATATACAATTAAAATATTTGAATTGTGTGAAATGATAAAATGAAACTTTATTTGAGATGACGACAAATTAACACATTACCTGCTGTGCTTAAGCACATTGCAACCTTACTTAACTAGTAACATATACAAGTTGATCATTAACACTAAAACATTCATGTCATTTAATTATTGTTCATGTCAAGGAGTATAATAGATTCACTATGGACTGCTTAATACTGAATGCACACTGTTGAAACCAGGCGCTGGGGGAACTCACTTCTCTGAAGCTCTTGGCATTCGCTTCAAGTGCCAGCAGGAAGGCCCTACCATTATTGGCCGCACAAACAGAGGGAAGCCTTATGAACTTTGCACAAGCTCTTATGGTGGAGGACAGTGGAAAGAAAGAAAGCGGACACTGCAGAAAGGTAGACGAGGCAAACTTCCAGTTCTTTTGAGTTAGTCTTAGTTGGGCCAAACAAACCTGGAATTGTTCTGGGTATGGCCTTGGGACGGCTTCCTGTCCATTTTCTCCCCTTTTTTGCTTTTTCACCCCTGCTTTCTCTGCCTGTTGCTGCTTTCTTTCTATGGCTCACACCAACATGTCCAGCTTTTCTTGCTTTAGGTAGCATCACTTCATCTGCCATTTACAGCCCAGAACAACTTCTACACATAACTTAAAATCTGAATATTATGTTTCCCAGAAAACAATTTTAGAAAGTCTATTAACAGCACATACTTGACAATGATATTATCTTATTATATTCATCACACTATTCTAACAAAACAACATATTAAACTGCACTGAGTAGCAATGTCCTGAACATTTGTCAAATAAAATCATCTAAGCAATATATATTCAGGATTTTGTTGAACTTCTTACTACATATCTTACACATCATATATAACATATATTATTATCTGCTGACAGTGCCTCAGTTAGCTATGTGTACCAGTACAGTATAGAGAAAGTCAATGCCAGGCTACTCTTCAGCCAATTAGACTCCTTGAGGGGGAAAATGTACCACCTGTAACAGCTAACAAAGAAGCCAAGCCAAATGTTGAGCACGAGGAGCACAGGTGTGCTCTGCTATAGAAAATAACCTCTGACCAACCTTCAGGCAATGCTGACAACCTGTAAAATGCTGCTCACCAGAGTCCTGATCAACACCTCCACTCTGATCTATGCATATTTTTTTTAATGGAATCCCCAGCACACTGATATATGCTGAAGCATGAAGTGTAGGATATGGAAGGCAACAGGGTCAGTGCCAGGACATGGCCATGTTCACCAGACCTTGAAAGAATGGCTCCTGCTGGCTTGCATTAATCCAGTCTATGCTGATTAGATATCTGAGCACTCTGTGAGCATATAATTGTCTTTTTGCCCTCAATGTATTAAAGTTTTATATGAATAAATAAATCATCTTCAGAAATCATGAGTCAATCACACACTGGCAGCTTCACGTAATCTTTACATCAATCATTTGGGAAAAAATGAGATCTTTCTGAACATGATATGATTGTTAGTGCCAGGCAGGCTGGTTTGAGTATTTCCATAATTTTTAATCTCCTGGGATTTTCATGCACAACAGTCTGTATAGATCACTTAGAAGTCATGTGGTCACACGTTAGATAGAGCTTAGACAGTATTGTGGTAACAGCTCACCAAAAAGTGAACAAGCGAAAACTCATCCTGGTCAAACATATCCTGGTCTACTGAATCTCAATTAGGCACACAGATGGTGGGGTCAGAATTTGGCACCAAAAGCATGAATCAATACACCCAGTAGTTCAGAATGGTGGAGGTAGTGTAATGGTGATTTGAATGTATTCTTATTTCGGTTAGGTCTCATTAATACCAATCAATCATTTCTTGAAAGCGTAGCCACAGAATAATGTATATTGTTGCTACCACATGCACCAATTCATGGATACAATTCACTCATCTTTCAGTGGCTACTTCTAGCACAATAATGCACCATGTCAGAATAGAAATCTCAAACTCGTTTCATGAACATGGCGATTCTTCTGCCTCCACAATTACTGAATCTGAATCAAAGAACACTTTTATGGTATGATAAAAATGGAAGTGCATCTGACAGATCAGTAGCATGTCAACATGTCAAAATAATCTCAATATTTACAGCATCATGTGAAGTGTATGACACATATATATATATATATATATATATATATATATATATATAAACATGTACATATAAATGTAAAAAATTTAAAGAATGAGTAATGTTTCATTTTGGCGAAAGGAAGTTATCCAAACTATTGAATGCAGTTCCAATAATTATGGGACATGTTTGTAATTATTTCTTCTATGAGGGTTTTTTCATAACTCACTAAAATGAAAATGATTTGGGAATGGGACTATATATTTTTGGGCACCCTTAATTTATTCGTATATACAGGCAGCCCCCATTTTCTGATGACTTTATGTATGATGGCAAACTCCTTGGTTTGCCACGCACTAAAATTACATTGGATTTGTCTGTGGCATCCCTATTGTAAATCAAGGAGCACCAGTATATTATTCATCTTCTATCCAAATAAACTGTAGAGAGATAGTTTTATCAAATTATGTTTCTATAAATTACCTATTTATTATAAATTAGCTTTGGAATAAATGTGATGCATGTTTTGATGATTTGTTGATTTTTAATTGAAATATATACACATATTTGTGCAAATTATTTTGGATAGATTCTAATAAATAAATATAATAAATATTTGGCAAAAAGCATTACATTTAGCTGGTTAATATGTCATGGCACTTTTCCTTTTTTCAAGGCTAATGCCTAACGAGCATATTCAATGTGGTATTCACATTTAAACACTGACTTGACTAAATAACATGTTTTAAGATGTTTTCATGTGGCCTTCTCGTTTGACAACAGGACAGCATTTCCCTCATGTACTGTTGTATAGTTTGTAAGACCTTATACTGCATGAACCTCAATGATGAAAAACAGGGTGGCTTGAGCACGGCTGATTGTTTTGTGGCTAGTTCCCAGTCATTTAGAGTAAGACTAAGGTCTGAATAATTTGACATGTGTTTTCATTTAGATCTTCAAAGTAACTGCTTGTTCCTTTCTCTGCACACCATTTAAATCCTTATATGCATGAAATAATGGCCGGAAATCTCTTGGGTACTCTTCATAAACTCTGACACCATATGCCTTCAAGATTTGTTCTGTTGTGGGTGTTTATATACATTTCCACATTAACCATGACATGTTAATGGCCTCTAAATTGGTTCCAGACCACAGTTTATAGGTGACTGCAACTGCACCACAATTAACTCTTTTATCACAGATATCCAGTATTCATTTACAGTCTACTGAAGCATGAAAACAGATAGCTGTTGCTTGCTTGGCACAGCACCTTGCATTTGGAAAATGCAAATGACAAGCATACTACAGGGTGAAAATTAAGTGATACACCCCTGCTTGGTGTGCAATACTTTCTGTATTGCTGTTGAGTGTTTGACTGTTGACTGCTCCCTTCCCTCCCTTCACTGGCAGACTGCAAATCACAGATGGCAACCCCCATGGTTATGGGATCCATTATGTGATAATCAACGTCTCATCATTTGTGTTAAAACACTGCTAGCATTAGTATCAGTGGATAAGTTCATGTAGAAATGGATTTGAGAATACATATCTAAAGAAACATTTGAAGAATCACCTATGGTCCAATCAGCGCTTAAGTAGTGTAATAAAAGG
Organism: Parotocinclus haroldoi; assembly: GCA_034779995.1. Classification (NCBI taxonomy): domain Eukaryota; kingdom Metazoa; phylum Chordata; class Actinopteri; order Siluriformes; family Loricariidae; genus Parotocinclus; species Parotocinclus haroldoi. The sequence continues at coordinate 19,769 of JAUZST010070072.1, read as the reverse complement.
GACCAAACAAAGTGACAGTAGAACATAACTACACTCGCTGATTGATTTTTTTAGGTACACCTCCTTATTTCTATGCTCACTGTTTATTTTATCAACTCACTATCCATTTTTCCTCTATATAGAATCAATTTGTAGTTCTACAATTACAGAATTTAGTCCACCTGTTTCTCAACACAGTTCCCTCCCTGATATAATGGACAATGAGTGTAGGAAGTATATAATAAGGAGAAGTACCTAATGAAGTGATGTGTGAGTGTATATTTGTACATTGCCTCAAACAAACCACTATACGTCACTCTTTGGGTACTCTTGATGATGAAAGGTTAAAAAGAAGTCCCCTGCTTAAACCCACTTTAATTATGTTACACCAGTGATCAATACATCCCATAAGGGTCGAGGATGCGGAGCCCAAAGGTACTCTCAATGTTTGTACAAGCCAATAGAGAGTGCCGGACAAACATTCATTAGTGAAGATAAATTCATTAAAATAGCCATCCAGCCTTACATAGTGCATGGCAACCTAGTGCGATAAAAATTTCTATACATATGCTGTATAAGTGGTTTTTAGAATCTACCACAGAAAGAGATAGAATGAAAAGAGTGAAAATTGAAGCACTTCAATGGTTCAATAGTAATTTAATGCAGCAGACCATCAGTATCTCCTTCCCACCTGCCAGCAGACACAGTCCACCATTAAGCACTCCAGGCAGAATAAGCACCGCCAAAGAAACACCTTTAATGCTTCAAAATCAGATTTAATACAAGTGAGATTAATGTTTCTTGGAAGTATCCACATCTCCCCGTTTCCTCCTCCCTGCAATTTAATGAGATAAGCACAAGCTAATTCTGGTTAGTGGACCCAAGATAAAGCCCCAGCATCGAGCTGATGCCTTTTAAGGAGAGATGAGCCTGAGGCTAGGGGTCAAAGCTGGGACGGCACATTATGTTACAATACATCAGTAATCCAGAAGTGGAAAATGCCTCAGGGATTAACGTGCTTGTGTGAGTTCCTTTTACTGACAGCAAAGTCCTGTTCACTTGAAGGGAAAAACGAGGTGTGTGAATTGACAAGTCAGTCACGATCACACAGGGTTCCACAACACTCTGAGCCATTTTTTTTTTACTTTATGCCAGATGAATATGTTTGCATTTTTATGTGGGTGTGTGTCTTGAAGAGTATAACTGCTCAGGACTATTCTGATGATTCAGAATTTGAAAATTTAAATATTGCCCAGCACCAAATGAGTGAAAGCCAACAGAGCACTAATGTATGTGCTGGTTAATAAATCAGCAGATTAAGTGTATATACTGCTCAAAAAAATAGGGGATATTTCAAAATGATATATCACCTAATTAAATATCCCATAATTTTGTGAGCAGTGCAGTACTTTACATACTAAATGGCTATAAGTAAGTCCATACCATTTATGTGTGTTGCTTTGTAAATGGGGAGTCATGCTGAATCATAAATTGACTTTTCCTGGACCAGTGGTTCCCCAAAGTGTCAATTCCAGATTCATTCAAGCGAATAGTGAAGCATTATTTACTACTTCATATGTAGGTGGTTCGGAGGATATCGTCTTTGATTGGAGAACACTTCCCAACTGCATATTCATTATAAAAAATGTAATTAGTCCTGTTTAATGGTATAAAGTGCAGGACATTTTGAATAAAAATCAATGTACTAAGTATGTGGTAATATTTGAAGGGTATTTTGAGAATCTGTTGCTACTGATGCATTTTGTTTGCAATCATGTGTCTCATGATAAATAGCATGTATCATAATGTATTGAAGTATTGTGATACGACTTTTTTTTTTACCATAATGCCCAACCCATTTGAAACTAACCAAATAATTTATTTGTCAATTTTGTTTGTGTTCTCCAGTAACACACACCTGTAATCTTGGGCTTTTCCTAATCAACAAGGCTCCCAGCAAGTAGTTTCCCTTCTAATGCTGATTGCAGAAACAGCTTGATACCCTGTTTTGAGTGCCATCACTAAATGCAAAAGGTGTTGACCCAGCCCTGTATGCCTCAGTGCCCTGAATGATTTGGTCGAAAGGCACCATACTAGATAATGGCTGTAGCATGGAAGTATGTTGTATACAGTAACAGATAAGAAAACCAAAACCCATTGCTGACACAAAAAACTCTAAAACACCAAACCAGAATATGTGTGACATTACTCTTAGAAACAATAGCTGCATTCTGTCTTCCCTTCAGGTAATTATGTTGTGCCTGATAGTGGAATCTGTAGGCATAGTTTTATAGTGTGTTAGGAAATTACATTATTATGCAAATGCAGCTTCTGGCTTTGTATGACTGACTGTGTTGGTTAATTACTTTGCCAGCAATCCTACCTGATTGCTACTGCGATTTTCAGTTTGAAATGTTGGGTAGGAAAGCTGATACTGGAACATTTCTCAAATGATTGTACTCAATAAATTTACTTTTCTCCCATGTACAAAGTTTTTTCAACCTTGAGTCTGCATAGGTCTGGACCATCATGTTCTAACAGCATTTGTTCATAGCTAGCACTGTGATATGATCAGTTGAGTTAAATGGTTTTTCTACATACATTTATAGTAACCTATATTTCAAAAAAAGCATGAGACACTCGGTGCACCTAAACACAGTTTGTAACTGAAGCAATTTCGTTTCACAGTGCAAAGACCCTATGGTCTCATGATGTAGTGTACAGCAGCACCTGGTATACATTGCACATCTGGTGTCTTTCAACCTGCTGAACTAAAAGTTCCCTTATAGTCACTCTGAGACTTTACCACATAAAATGTTGGTGACATTTTGCCCCTTGTAAAACTGTTACACTTTTTTGTTTAACTTTGTGTCTCTATAAATAATTTTGAATTTCATTCAACCCTTGCAGTAATGTGGACAACCTACCTAACATCTCAGACAATAGGAAAAAGGGTCAGTGCTTGTTTATGCAGGAACATGTTTAACTGAATGGAATTTGCCTTTTCGTTAATGAATTGGTAATTAATTCACTTGTGAGTTTACAAAATACACTTATCTATAGTGCAAATATATAATCAGCCAATCACATCGCTTTTTAATATGTAGACATTGTTAAGATGGACTGCTGAACGTCAAACCAAACATCAGTATGAGGAATAAAAGTGATTTATGTACATGATATTAAGTATTTCAGAAACTGCAGATTACTGAGAGGCACAGCCATCTCAAAGGTTTACAGAGAACAGTCCAGAGGAAAAAAAAAACATAAGCAGTGGGTAGCAGCTATCCAGGTAAAAAAAATCCTTGTTGATGATTTAATAGAAAGGCAACAGTAACTCAAATGAGCAATCTTTACAACTGAGCTACACAGCTTGCTTTTCCTGGAATACTGTTAGCGTGACAATAATTTATATATTTTTCATTCTAAATACCAAAGGAACACTTCACTTCAAGTTATTTACTGTGTACCAACTTAATCTGCAAGCATGAATTGTTTATTCCTGACGAAAACTTCAAAGGTGAGCAGTCGGTTATTCAGCTTGAGACAAATAATAAAAAGTCATGCTGCAATATATGAGTCATATTCCACTTTTATATGTATGATGTTCACAGAATCAAGTACAAGTGTGTCATCTGAGAAGCATACCAAACTGCATAAATGCGGGTTTGGTTACAACTAGATATTCAAACTTCCTGCTGTAACACTATTTAGAGGTCACTCGTTTTACGCAGCAGCTGTTACTCAGAATGTTAGTCCTGCCATTCACAGACATCACTCACTGCTTTTGAATCAAGCTTTGTAAATCTGACAGTAAACAATACAAACATGTCAAAGCATAACAGTCTCGAGAGGAACTCAAAAATGTGGGGAAAATAAAAAAATAACTCAAAGAAAAATAGGTTACATCCCTAGGCAGGGCTCATGAAAATTCATATTGAAGGAGGAGAAAATAAGTTGAAAGCCTTCTCTTCTAAAATGTCTCTTCACTGCATTATACCTTATATTGAAAATACCCTGGTCCTATGTATATGCTGTTTAGAATATACATGTTCTAATCGTCACAACAAAAAAATACCTAGCGGGGGAAGCACACTAAAATGCTTCAAAACAACTCATTTAAGTTTTCGAAGCTCACTTCACAGAATAAAATGTATAGCCAGGTGATGTAATTTGCAGTGATCTGCATTCATAGGTGATCGGTATCAGAATTGGCAGCATAACACATGATCAGAGCATCCCTGACACACAAATACACAAACAAGCATTGACACTCTTTCCTATGTATGTACTAGTAGATATAAATGAATACAGAAATTATTTAGAGTGACATAATGTTAAACAAAGAATGTAACAGTTTTACAAGGAGCAAAATGTCACCAAATTCTATATGGTAAGGTCCCAGAGTGACTATCAGGAAACATGTAGTTCAGCAGGTTGAAAGACACCAGATGTGCAATGTATACCAGGTGCTGCTGTACACTACATCATGAGACCAAAGCAATAACTGCAATTCCAGGAAATACAATTAAACGTCTTCGTACAGTTTTAATACAGTTTGCTATGATCACATACCTTTCAAAGGCGCTCAGGTGTTACAGCAGTCAAATAAACTAGCTTGCAACCACAGGAACCTGGGTTTGATCATCATTGTCTCTGTAACAGCAATCCTAACCCAGCATTGTAACATACTGGCATACCGTTCAGGGCAAGCTTTTGCCTGCAGTCTGTTTTCTCACTGGGTGGGCACTGGAGCCTGAGCAGTAAAAAATTATATTGTAACGCATATCCTGCACGCACTTCTACTATCAAGTCTTGTCATATCTTACTCCACGACAATTGTGCAGAAACTTTGATGTGTCCGTGAGGACCCAGACTGAATCTAATGTGAGAAATGTAATTTTAGTCAGCAACAAACTCTTTGAAGGTAAAGGGAAATCCTTCTGAGCCTATTATAAAAAGCTGGAAGGGATGAAGCAACAGAATCACTCGGTGTGTGAATTTAAATCGGCAACTCAGAAGAGCAAAGTCAGCCTCGCCAAGTCCCAGATAAGTATGTAATTGCTTTCAGTTTCCTCATCCACAGTGTGTAGCACTCACTCATTAGTGTGCAAGGCAGTGTATGTCCTGGCAGCAGAGACCATACAATCAGGTTTGATCAGAAACCTACATGTTATGTAATTTTAAAACTGACAACTAAATTTGGATTTGTAGAACATTTAATATTAAAGTGACTATGGCAATTTGAAGGGGAACTGAAGAATCAAACACCATTTTAACTCATGTTTTGCAATAGTATTGTCGGTCAGGTTACCAGCTTGGTTCAGAAGACAGATTAGGCATCCATGGCCAGTAGCCCATAAGTTTGCAATCGCCCCAATCTCTAGGCAGTTTACTCCTCTCCCTGCTATCGATCTCCTACGAACTGCTCGGTTTATTACTCTCTTCACTCAATCACAGTATCATCATGTGAGTTTCTTAGATTATGTTCAGAGAGCAGAGCAGTTATTGACCTTCTAGGTGTATTCAACAGCACTATAACATGGTACAAGCTGCCAATCAATAAGGTTGATGATTTTATATGTCTCAGATAAAGATAAAAAATTTGCAGTAAACATTTTTTTTGTCTCGACATAAACTGTGCATGTGCATTTGGATTAGGTTGTAGGATATGGATTGACTACAATAATGTATTCATTGTTGTTTTAACAATGTGACAACATTAAGAATGTCACCCACAAAAAAGGGGCATGCCTTAAGGGTTCACCTGTTATCTGCACCACTTAGCCAGGTAGGATAGACTACCGCGCAACACTGAGTGCATGCAGTACCCTAGTGCCATAACTCAAGTTAGAATTCTACCTAAAAATGGTTGACAGCTCCAGGAGATAAAAATTACTTTTAGCAGGTGCCCTTATCCAGAGCGACTTACAACATATACAGTCCTACAATGGTGGTTTATGGGAGTCCAGTACATTAAACACTAGGCTACCGCAATCCCTAACCCACATGCTGAAAATGAAGATTATGATGAACTTCGGGAGTCAGTCCTCCAAGACAGTCTTAAACCAACCAGCCATGTCCCAGCACAAAAGCACTTAGCAAACCTTAAGAAATCATTATGCAGAAAACGCTTTATGACAAGTAAAGCAACTGATGCCAAGACATACATTATGCCATTTCATCATGAAAGTCACGTTACCAATTCAGAAGGTTGAAAGAGATAGGTTCAAACACCTTTAGATTTAGACTTTAGACCGTTAGACTTCCAAAGCATTGTCTAATTATTGTTATCAACAAAATCCCATTAATTTTTTTACATACCGTGCACCACTAATATGGATGTACAGTTATTTTATTATTAAGGATTTTCCGTGCCCCATCGAGGGTTGTTCCTGCCCTTGCGCCTAGAGTTGTTGGGTGGGCACCATCTGGTCCACGACCCAGAGTGGATTAAGCAGAAGATAATGGATGGATGGATGGATGGATGGATGCATGGATTTCCCAATCCATTTTTTCCAGTCCGTTTATCCCAATTTACTTCCAGAGTACTTACTGACTGGACTGAACTGAGTTATTCAGCATGAATGAAAATGACTTACACTGTATGTCCAAAGGTATGTAGACACTCTGTTTTTCATCCACACTATTTGCTGCCATGTGTAGAATGGGGAGTATTTAACATCTCAATGTTTCTTAATATTTTCTCATTATGAAACTTTTATAGGTTTGTACCTTCAAAATATTCAGTTCCTCAATTTCCTGCTCTGCAATCTTAAATAAATTCCACAACGAATAATTAACCAACTCTGAAGAAGAACCTGGTTGCCTTCCAGAGATCCCTGACCTTAACTTCATCAGAGACCTTCGAGATTGACTGGAAAGCCAACAGTGTGCCAGATTGTGTTGTCCAACATCAGTGCTAAATGTTCTTAAATCTAGTGAAAAGCGTTCTCAGAAAAGTGAAGGTTGTTAGAAGTTAACTTTATTGACTAAATAGTGTACATTCATACCTTGGCACTCGATCACCTCGCAACTATAGTTCGGTTCTCAACACATTTGATTTTTTTATTCTCAGCACCCAGTATGTTTAATCACTCAGTGCACTTGCTTTAACTTTTACATGTGAAGATGTGTGTCTTGTTCCAGTAGAAACATAGGTTCACAGACCAATCTCACAATAGCTCTCGCTCAGTGCAGATCTTCACTGTGTTTCTTGTGTTTTCCTTTAAATTTACATTCACACATAAGTCACAATGGGTCCTAAGATAATTAGTTATAACAGCCAAACTAAAGGAAAACAGTGCGATACTATGCTATATATGCTGTGCATTCAGTTCACCAGTAGTTCACCAATAGACTAAGCATTTTGCTGTTGATTTTCACATTCAATATATTATTAAACTAATTATGTGAGATATTTCAACACTTCAAAATATACTGCTCACAAAAAATTAAATAGCCCCTAATAAAATATCCCCTAATTGAATTAATAACTAATTTCTCTGAAATGCTCTTAAAAGTGTTTTAAGTTTTCTACAGAATTTCTATGCTACATCTCCATTGTCACGATACAGAATGTCAAAACATTTACATTTTCCTCATAAAATGCTATTCATGAATAGCACCAGACCCCTGAGTACTCCAGGAAATGAGTCTGTCTTGTTTTAATCCTCAGAACACATTGAGGTTTTCCACTGCTCTAAAACGCACACGCAAGAAAAGCCACTGATGCACTCTGTGCCATATTGTGACATGGGAACCTCAATAAAAAGTGTTAAGGGCCAGCGGCATTTGCATTTTGGAAGGCACTGAAAGAAAGCACTTGTTCATCTTCCTGTGCCTCCATGAAAGGCCCTATTAAAGGATAGAAGTTTACATCCCCTCATTTTGCTCATATTAAAAGTTGGAACAGAGAACAGAAAGTCTGACAGATTTGTAAGTTTCTTTGGTAGCTGGTTTATGAGAAGTTAGAAGGCTGTGTGATTAAGGTCGTTCACCTTTTTGGCTTTCAGTTCATCAGTCAGCAGCATGCCTTAACCGGGTTGGACGTTTCCTGGAAACTAGGGCTCTATATTAAAATTATGAGGGGAAAAATCACATGCAGCATGCACAAACACAGTGCCTAGGAGTTTATCTGAATGCCAGTGCTGAGACTTACTAAAGATTCTAGATGAGGAGGAGGAACGCTTCGTTTTAAGCAGATCCATTTGTGAATTCTTTTTACTATTCTGTTTTTTTAGTTTTATCATTTTTTGTTGTTTTTCTATAATTACACAAACAATGCCAAAATGGCTAAATAAAATGCAGCACATTTTAAAATTAATTCACTACCTAATTTTTGTGTCACTACTGATGCACTTTGCCATATGTATCATGATTAATTTTGTGCATTGTGAAAATGTCTGCAATTTGTATGATATAATATTTTTACTATATAGTCCATCCCAGTTCAGGGTTAGTATCAGATAACTAGTGCAATATCTAACTTAAATAATAAATTAATTACATTTTAACAAACCTAAGGTCTTCTTAGTAATTCCCTTAAATTATCAAGACACATTTGTGCCTTGAGTTTGCAGTTAAGACTACAAATCTGCTGACTGCAATTTCTTTTTTTTTTTAAATTAATATCCATCCATCCATTATCTTCCACTTAATCTACACGAGGTCGCGGGCCAGTCGGTGCCCACCTGCAACAACCCTAGACGGGCGCCAATCCATAGTGGGGTTCATTAATATTATTGTTTAAAATAAAACATTACGTACAAGTACTGTGTGACTATATTGTAATGACTATATCAAATGTCCATTTCAGTCAACATCCTGTTCCTGTTGATGTTATACAGCATATACCTGTAGCATTATTTACCAAATACTTAACTCATATACAAATACTTGTTCATAAAATAGTTGCTTTTTGTTTTGTTTTGCTGTTTTAATCAAGTAGGTACATTTATTGCATTTATTTGTCCGCATTTAGTTAACCACATTCATCTGCAGTCTGAATACATGTACTGTAAAAATGTTACAGGTTCACTTCCTTTGGCACCAGTTACTAAAACTGATTAAACTCAATCTGGATGTAATGTAATCTGAACACGGTACACCGACTGTGAATTTCACTGCTCTTCGCAAGCATCTTGAGTATCAGGATTAAATCCAGACAGAAACATGTGCATGTACTGTACATGTATTTAAATGAATTTCAATATCTTATCTCAAACCACTTCTAAACTGCAATTTAGATGCATATTATATTGTTGTACCATTATGCTTGTATTATTTCTTCTAAACTACACGGTTTTAACCACAGATCAGATTTTATTTTATATTAGTTTAATTAACGAAAACACAACCCCCCACTTGAATCTGAACATGTTAAATCAAATTATTATTGATTGTCTTTAGTCCTGCTGAAATAGCCAGAGCCAAGCCATTGTGTGTTTGGCTTTATTTGGAAAATCCATATCCAACCCCACAAAACACTAGAGACTGTATCCTGCAATGCATCCAGCAACATGCATTGGTTAGCACTGTTGGTAAGATTCACGGAAACATTTGTGCAGAGTTGATTAATGGGCTGTGTCGTATTGTATTGACTTGCGCCATTTTCAGCACCACCAGCGACAGTTTGATGAATGCAGATTGTAACACACTGCGTCTCTGTGTTAATGCCATTGGTGGCCATCCCACCACAGTGTGCATCTTCAATTCTGTACTGCTGTCAGTGGTTGGCTGAAAGGATGTGGGAATGCTTTGGTGTAATTAGGCCTCTAAAGGAATTTTGCACCAGTGCCTAGAACTGTGCCCCATCCCCCATTAGAAATCACAAATCCAAGTTCCTCAGAAACATAACATGCCAATTGAAAAAAAAAACCTCAATAACATTGGCCATATCCACCATAAACGAAGATAAATGAAGTCTAATACCAAGGTAGATTTCTCCAGAGAGGTTTTGTTGCCAGATGCATTCACTGGATAAGATGCAGCAGGCGATCCCTGTTGGATTCGTTGTAATGTCCCACAGCCCATAATTCATGGAGCTCAAACGAGCTAGTTGAAGCTGCAGATTTAGCAGAAAGAAGCAGTTACTGCCGGCTCTGGGCTTCAGCTACATAATGGCAGTGTAATGATGCTGGGTGTGGTTTTGCCTCTCTGCGTTTAATGAAGTAACATCCCCCACTCGCAGGCATACAATTTTGCTGAATGTCCTGTCTCCATCCCGCCCTCAAACATACAAGAAAAAGCTACATGGCAAAACAGCTGTGAAAGCCCATATGCGACTTTAAATCTTTCAGAATGATTTTTAATCTTCTAATCTCATCATCAATATGTATTGACATCTGAGAATTTCCCTATGAAATGTGCACAACAAAATATATTTCAAATGTTCGGTGCATTTTTAAATAGAGTAATAGTCTCTATTCACAGAACACAAGCTGCAAATTAGATAGTTTCAACCATTGCCCGATTAACTTGTACACAGTGATTCTTGAACACACTGCTGTTTTTAATACACTGATAAAGGCACACATTCAGGAGAGTATATGAAACTGATTGTAAATGATGACACCACATCTGCTAAATTCATGCTAAATTAAAAATGAAAATGGGCTTGCTCTCTTTCTCTCCTTTTTTATTTCCTTCACCATTTACACCAGCCATGAAGACAGTCTCCTCTGACAGCTGCCAAAAGGCACCATCTTGATTTCCATTTCCGGACCAGGATTGCCCTTTAAAGTCTGCCAATAAGTGGAAAGAACAGCAGTATTGTTCATTACTAACAGTCTGGAGTGCAATCATCAGCTCCCAGATGCAGACCTTTATGAATTCCCAGCATATCTGCTCACTCCACCTGTCCTTCATTGAAAGTGGCAGGTAAAGGCTCTCCACTCCTCCTGTCTGAACAGGAAACGTTGGCGGTGCAGTTTGTGTATTCAAGCAAAAGGCAAAACACTTTTAAACGTAATCACATGCTGCTCGTCAGCGGGGTGGTTTGTAGAGTGAATTCCCTTTTTTACTACATTTAAGCACTAGTAGTTTTCTAAAGCTTTGCATGAGTGATGGAATGCTTGGGTTAGCATTCACAGTTAGCCCTGGTTGAGCTCAGCTATGCCATCCACACTTCGGCACACAAAAGCAGGCTGACGTGACTCAACTGCCAATAGTAACACGCTCCCAGCAGTGTCTGGAGAGAGGACTGCTACCGATCCATTTTGTATTATTTGAGCAGCAGCGGGGATGAAAGAAGTCATTATGGCAACAAAAGGTGTCTGTGTGGCAGTAATGAAGCCTTGCATCTGCATTAAAGTTGAATGGGTGGGTTAGTTTGAAACCATATATTACAATGTTCTATTCAATTAGTGTCTTGAGCTGATGTGTTTTACACCAAAATATTTACTTAAAATTTAAGCTTTGCTTGTTTGTTTAAAATTATTTTAATTTAAGCCAAGAGATCTGCAAATTAACAAGGAAAGGTCATTCGCTTGCCTTGTCATGCTCTTCTGTTAAAAGTCCTGTCAACCAGACTGCTATCAAATATTGATCAAGACAAATATGTTTCTTGCAGTGTGGCCTTTTTCCAGCCTGCAAAAAGACTGTTGCGACAAGAGCAAAGCATGCTTAGTTCCACTGAGAAGAATGTCTACCACTTATGAATGAATGGGGCAGAGCTTGTGTGAGTACCCATGGTGCCCTAGCACACAACCTCTACCGGAACGCAGGGTTAACTGATGAGCTGGCACACAAAAGCTTCGACTCTGGGGGTTTTAAACGCAGCAGGTGGTAAGAGGCTTTGAATGGGTTTTAGTTTTATGAACTACGGGTTATTTAGGGAGTCCCTGAGCATTAGCGGTGACATTAGATACATAACAATAGAAGGGCCACAAAAGTACTCTCTCTGTCCCTCTCTTGCTTTCTCTCATTTGTTGCAGTACATTGACTAACCACAACCACAAACAAGGGCATCCTGACCACAAGGTTTCAGAGTTACAGTAACACTTATGAATATAAAATACAAGTGTAATGAACATGTGGACAGGAGAAATTACACAGAAACAATATATGATACCAGAGGCAAAATGATACTGAATGATGTTTGTGTGTGTGTGCTTGCCTGTGTGTGTAGCGCTTTGGGCAAAGGCATTCTTGGAGCTAATATGTTTACCTTTGGGAACCGCCTTAAATGCAGTCCTTGGAGAATAAAAAAATATATTGCAGCAGCAACCTTCACCAGCATGCCAACTGTGAAATTTGTAGTTGGAAGTCAAAGGAATCAAATATTTCTGACTGTCAGTCACAGCTGGTGCTCTTTATAACTACATGCAGATCTTTGCGTCCACTCTGTGACTGACAATTATTACAAATCCGGTAAACTACCCCTGTGAGTATATGCTTTAACATTTTCGAAAACACCTGCATGGTTCAATACAATGTGCATTATGGGTTGACTATGAGCTAATATCTTTGTGTAATGAGCATGTTAGGAATTGCTGTATTTAAAGTAATTTCATAAACAGAAAAACAAACGTCATTACAATGATTGGAAAATTGCAGAGGGAGAAAGATGACTAACCCAGTGTGATGTTACTATGGTGCAGTCCTGAATGTTTAGCATACGCTTACACTTGAGCGCACCAACGATAAATGATAAACCTTTATTTCTAACACTCCTCTGCACTTCAATGTAGACAATTGAGCAAACTGAAAGTGAACTGACATCAATTCAACAAGCATGATTCAAGTCATGCAACAGTGAGCTTACAAGAAGCATCAGCCATCAAAATGACAAGCAGTTTATAAATGTAAAGTAGGAATATTGGCAGCACACTCACTCCTTGATTATGCATACTGTATGGGGAATTTCACTACCATTCGAGACTCACTACAGACATGAATTCCTTAATTCTATTATATTGGGTATACAATATTTATGCAAACAAATTAAAAAGATTGTTTGCTCAATAGACCATGTTCTTTTTTCTTAATGGTTTTATTTACTTTTGTTTTCAGACTACAACTAACTGCCCAAAGGACTATGCCATGAATGTACTTACCAGAAATATTATTAGGTTTTGCCTTAGAAATGCCAGGTTGAACCCTCTTTTGCTAACAGAATTGCCTTATTTCTTTGTGGCATATATTGACCAAGGTGCTGGAAACGTTCGTCTGAGGTTATGGTTTAAATTGGCATTATAGCATCACACAGTTGCTGGAAATTTGTCTGCTACACATCCCAAAGGTGGTGACTGAAAGAAATTAAAATACAAATAACTCAATATCATGTACAAAAACTGTTTGAGATGTTTCAACACTGTGGTCATAAAGGACTTACAATTATCAATAACAGCACTCATGTATGCTGTGGCATTTAAACAAACATATTCTGCCAAGAAAATATCAACCAACAACTGTTGAAGGCCAAATTCTGACCCTACCATCCAAATGTCAAAGCAGAAATCAAGACTCTTCAGACCAGGACACATTTTTCCATCTTTCATTATCCAAATTTGGTGAGCCAGTGTACACTGTAGCCTCTGTGGATGTTTGTTCTTAGTCATTCAGAGATGCTTTTTTGCATATCTCTATATACGAGAGAATATTTGAGTTACTGTTGATTAGTTAGCCAACCACCAAAGCTGTCCCTCATGGATGTTAAAAGTTATGACATATTTTGCCATTTACTGTGGTAGCCTAGTGGATAAGATACTGGACTATGGAGCAGAAGGTTCAGGATTGTATTATATACCCCACCTCTTCCAAGCTGCCACTGTTAGGTCCTTGAGCAAGGCCCTTAACGTATAGTTGCTTGGACTGTAAGACTGTTTCAATTGTAAGCTGCTCTGGATAAGAGTGTCTGCTAAATGCTGCAAATATAAATGTACAAATATAAATGTATAAATGTACTGTTTACTGGCACATCAGCACCTATTACAAATAAACAAGCAAAATGCATCTTATAGCAAGTCAATACTAAAAAACAAGATTATATGGAGAGCACAATCACAAACTGTAGAGGTAACAGAAAAAAATGCAGTTATCAGTTTAATTACCTTCTAAGGCTATTTCTTCTGGGGGTATGCAATGTGAAATTAATTTAACTACAGATAGCCCAAGAGATTTCATTATGTAGAGGGCTTGGATTCAGAATTTTATATTGGAAAACAAAAACACTGTATCATGCATTTTATTCAATACAAAATACATATTTTGATTATAACCCAAAAAACTGTAGCTAATCTAGAAAACACGTAGCAGTGTAAGGGACCTTGATCAAGGTCACAACATTTGCAGTAAGGCTGAGATTCAGTTTGATATCAAAACTTCTGATAAACGCACACACGATTAACCATAAACACTTACATAAATTTATCTGGGAGATGGCTATAACAGAGACAGAAATAAAGCTGTTTTCTGTTAGTTCTGCACTTTTGAAAATCACAGCCTCATTTTTACTAGTAAAGAACCCCCATTTGCAAGTATATATTTTAGCTTATAGCTAAAATACCATCTGCGGTCTGTCTTACACATTACTGTGGCATTTATATGCATTCCAATTTTGTTTCATGGGATGAGTCACTAGTGTGTTGTGTCCTAGTACCTATGATTGCCTAGTGCCCAGTCACAATAGAGAATACCCGTAATCATGCTCTGCTATATGGCATATTTTGGCACGCAATTGATAAATGATGAAAAAATGATGAAAAGGGACACATTAATTAATTATTAGGTTCTGTAGATGTAACACATGTGGCCCTCGGCACAGGCAGTAACCATGCACTCACCATGGTGGGGAGCCTTCTGGCTGGTAGGTTTCATTGGACATGTCTGAAAACTAGAGGTCCTGATAGATGGGAAGGCTGAGACCTGCTGATAGACCCAAAAATGGACTAGGGTCCTGTCATGATCGCAATTCTTCCTACAGTCAGTGAATTCCAAGACAGGCTCGTTCCCTGGCCAGGATAATAGGAATTGAAACATTTTCTACAGTGCAGGGGTTATGTTCGCATTTGAGACTTATTTGTAAATAATACTTTAGAAATATCTGGAATATTTCATTAGGAGCCCTTGAGCAGGAGAGAATTTTAATGTGATGCGGTCTCAATATCTAGTGAGTGCCTTTGCTGCCTAATTACTATGTAGGGTATAATATATGCAGAGCTATTATTTCAACAATGGAACCCTAAGACTTCTTTTTGGAGGGACATTATAACTTATAATTATAAGTTTTTCCACATAATCAAGCAACTACATTTTATACATACAAACACAAAAAAAATGTTTTTACAAATACAAACTATTTTAAAATAGCAAATAAATTTTGATAATTACAAATTAACTATTATAATGTATACTGTTTTATGTTTATATTATTAAATTATTAAAATAATTATGTATTTATTTTTCAGTAAGAACGATTCAGAAACTGCTATCTAACTTTGTTATTTATTAAAGCTACTTGTGACACATGTAATGAGCAAAGTTGGATAATTTCCTCTCCAGGGTTCATTCAATTTTTCTAATCCTATACTTTGTTGCAAAAAAAGTTGTTTTAAAGAAATTATGCAAACAAAAAAAGTTTGGAAAACACAAAATGTCCTGTATTTCCCAGAGTAAGCGTGCATCCGTATACCTTTTCATAGCTGAAATTTCCTCATGTAAGCCGAATTATTTTCCGGTAGAAATTTTAGGAGAGCAGTTATTTGGTTAATTTAATGTCACTCTCCACAATCAATTAACCTAACACACGTCTTTGGACTGTGGGAGGTACCCAGAGTAAACCCACACAGACATTGGGTTGTGAGGCGGCTATGCTATCCACCGTGCCACCAGGCCACCCTGGGAGAAAAATTTTAGTGTTATGTTTCTATTCTAATAAATAATGATATGTCAAACAAACTGAGATTTGAATCTGGTCACTGCAATAAGGCACAGAAAATTAATGAGGTCGTAAGGTTCTTGGTGCTCTGCAGGTGCTGACCTGGGTCAAGTTTTTAATTACGTACATGGAGCTTTAGACCTCCAGCGCTGTACTGATGAATATTCTTGTGTTCTGTTGATTTGGCATTGTTCACCTTAACAGTTTGCTTTCCGCAGGGTGAGAACATTAAGAGCTGGACTATCACTTGTGCTTTTGGCTTTAGTGCAGGTTTTCAGCACAGCTTGACAACGACAGACACGAAAATTAATTTCTCAATCTACAATATGTTACAGACTGAGACACACAGTACTATTATGATAAAAATCGGCTGCCTAATTTCTCTCTAAAAGTGAAGAAGGTAATTTCTTTTACCTTCTGATGAAGTTGCTAAGAGTACTGCATATTTAAATATTATTGCATAAGCTGTTGCTTTAGCAGGCATGTTCCTGAATTCTCCGCATGCTCTTTTGGTCTAATCATGGCTCCTGAGGAGCACGCTGATCGTCAATTAGAGCAAAGCACCAAGCTCAAGGCTGTAAACAAGGTTTACAGTTCACAGCACTCAAAGCACAGGCTGCATATGGATAGCACTACAGTGTTAGTCAGAGAAGCTGATTTGATCTATTTCCTTATAGAAACCAGAAGGGCTTGAGGAAATTGAATGATTCCTATTGATGGAAATTGTGTGGGTGTGTCGCTCTGTGTAGCAGACTTTATGGTCTGAGCCAAATTTAACTGTTTATTAAGGGCATAGATCATAGAAAACAAAAAGTAGGGGAGGGGGGCTTGAGTAATGCATGAAAAGTTCATGGGAGTTCATCCACATAGGGAGTAAAAAGAGAGCACTTGGCATCTACTTTTATTTATTCTTGTAATACCGATACCTGTACACAGTCATTTAGGGTCTGGTAACAGTCTGCTCTGACATGGGTGACATATGTAACAATTTGCAATTATCAAAGGTGCATGATCCAATAAATTGTTATGAATACATTTTATCGCATTATGTAGGCAAATCCCTTAAAATTGGAGAGACCCAGGAGCTCAATTTCCAAATTTCTGAATGGTTTATTCTTGTTTACAGAAAAATGGGCTGAAGCGAACAGGAAACCCCCTGCATGTTTCATATCACGTCCCATAAGCACAATGAGCCTTTTCACTGCTGTGAACTTTGCGGTCCCCATGGCTGTCACATCTATCCTCCTTCATCCTTTCTTCCCCTATTTTGTTCATCCTTTCGTCTATTGGGGTGTCCTTATACATTGTTGCTCATAACGCCTAACAATCCACTTCTGTGGGAAGTGCAGGGAATAACTGTGCAGTCTATAACTACTAAACATCTCTCAGACCAGTATTAAGCTGTTGGTTTCAATGCAGGCAAGAATGGTGGCACGCACATACCAGCCCATCATGAATCTCAAATTTAGTTTCCTTTATGGTTTTTTGGAATATAAAGGAGTATATTTGGATCCCAAAAGTTATCCTTTATCTGGTTTCCATGTTTATGTCTGTAACATAGCTAAGATTTAATGACCGAACCCTTGTTAAGGCTCCATTTCATAAAACAGAACTTCTGGGTCATTAGCTCTACATCACAACCACTTTGATATAATAACTGCTGTTTAATCTTTGATTCCGTTCATGAGGTGTCCATTTATTTTCCACAACAGCATGGTTTTAACATGCGTGATTCTAAAGAAGTACAGACTGGAGACTAAAGCCCAATCACATATCAGTGTGCACATTCTGAGTTGCTTTTGATTGTTTCAATAGTAACAGTTTGTACAGAGGAACTAACTAAGGGTGTAAACATACTCACTATTTGATTTCACAATCCAATTTTCTCAGTTATTGATGTTACAATTAACAAAAGTCGTTCCTTATTTAGTTCTGAAGTGTAAACAATCTAAAACAATGCAATTCTTGTACAAGTGTTGAGAGAAAGATACTTTAGCCCCTGCAAATAAAGTCAATGACTAGAAACATAGATTTAAATTTGCAAACAAGATGCTCACCATACCTTAAATAATCTTGTGAAAGCATTCCTTTTTTCTAAAGTGAAAGTAAAAGTAAGTAAAATTTTAACAGTATACTTTTTTGTATAAAAGTTTTGAAAATACAAATCTTTATTCTCCTACAGTTAAAATAAATGAGGAGTCTCATTGTGAATGGGATGCACCTGTGAGCATGACGTATAATATAAAATGCACTGCATAGATGATGTCATAAACAGCAATTCAGACTTAAGACTCATATATAAAAAAATAACTCAACAATGAAAATCATGTTTATTCATTATTACAACACAACTACAGCTTGTGAATGACTCTTAACTCTCAACTTTTTGTTGATTTTTGTGAATATTATTACTATTATCAGGCGTAGCAGCATCGATCACTACTTTCACTACTTAAACAAAAAAAATTCCAAACTGTATAATGTAACTCTTGTGTTTTTCCATTTTCCAATAATTGCCCCAACAGTTGTTCAATACAACAGTTGTCGCCTTCTGACCAAGCTGTTGTTTATTGACCTGTAGCCAATCCCAGCCTTGTGCAGGTCTACAATTTTGTCCCTGGTTTCCTTAGACAGTTCTTTGGTTTTGATAACGTTGGAGAGATTGGAATGTGATTGACTAAGTGTATGGACATTTGTACAGGTAACAAGTTCAAACAGGTGCAATTAATACAGGGAATGAGTGCAGAATGAAAGGGGTTCTTAAAGAAAAACTAACCAGTCTGTGAGAGCCACAATTCTTGCTGGTTGATAGGTGATCAAATACTTTATTACTGATATACTAATTAATTATTTAAAAATCATAAAATGTAATATTCTGTTTTTTTTATTCTGTGTCTTACAGTTGAAGTGTACCTACAATAAAAATTACAGACCTCTCCATTCTCTGTAGGTGGGAAAACCTGCAAAATCAGCAAAAACTGTGGGGAAAATGTGCATGTTTGGGAAGCTACCCCAAACTAGACAATTTCGAACAAAACGTCCACGTCCCAGCTGCCCACATTTTATTTTATGTTTATATAGCCTTTGAATTTGTCTTCAAATACAGCCACACATGCAAAGCAGACACCATGTAACAAAAATAATGCATTGTAAGGTTTTCAATTATGATGCACTAACCTATTAAACATAATAAACCATATGCTGCCTCAGTGAAGTGCATCAGTAAACATCAAAAAGCACTACTTTCATTACTACCACGGTAAAACATATTTTCACACCTCTGTATATGTACCCAGTGCATTTTGCCGTGAGGCAGAGACAGGCTTGCGATCAGAGCATAGAGTTTTTCTTTCTTCGATCCTTCCTACACTGAGCACACCAACCCCACAGTCTCAGGTTTGCCCTTCAGTGGGTGAAGCTGATTAATTGGCTACAGTCAACCACTGGATCAAGAGTCCTGTTTAATTGGACATGTATAGGGATAGGTGGGTGGGTGCAGGGGCTGTAACCATCACCGTTTCAGCCATCCCCCAGCACTGAATGGAAAGCACAGCATCTTATTTGTGTGCACCCACCCATATAGAGCAACCTCTCCCCAAAGTCAGCTCTTTTTTGGATCATAAAAGAAAGCGAGTGCTAATGGGAGGTAGCACCAAAAGGTGAAGACCCTATAAAAAGCACAATGAAACTAAACGAAACCAGTAAAGCTGCTTCAGTGTGGGTTCTGAAAATAGACATACGAGTGAACAAAGCCTGAAAAACTAAGACTCAAATGCAACCTTCTTCCCTAGTGTAGGCATTCTCAGAAATTCTTCAGGGAGCTACCCATAAAGAAATATAAGGGTATTCCCAGTTTACCATAATTTTAAAAAAAAAAAAAAATAAAAAAAAATATACACATACACATATT
>JAUZST010070071.1:0-79882 GCA_034779995.1 Parotocinclus haroldoi | reverse complement strand
ACACACACACACACACACACACACACACACACACACACACACACACACACACACACACACACACACACACACGACTTATTTTCGGGGTATGTACTCTCAGGATAGGTAGGATAAAACATCTGGGTAAAAACATCTCATTATATATCAATATTAATGATATCAGTATATTTATAATCATATCTTAGATTGAAAAAATCTAATACATTTCCTAGAAGTCCATAATAAAAATCTTCAAGATCCATAAACGTTTTTGTCTGAACACGTGTTGAATAATAAATTTTTCTAGATTCAGATAAGTATATATAGGTATGCATTTATGTACAAACCCAATTACAATTAAATTAGGACATTGTGTAAAACAGAATATGATGATTTGCAATTCCTTTTCAACCTATAATCAATTTAATAAACTACAAAGACAAGATATTTAATGTTCACATGTATAAATTTGATTGTTTTTTGCAAATATTTACTCATTTGGAACTTGATGCCTGCGTCTGAGTCCAAATTGTTTTGGAAAGCATGGACTTCGTGTCCATTAGGAAAGGATTGTCTGCTTGTTATCAGCACTAAATGTAAAATACAGCATCTCCGATGGTATGATGGTGTGTTAGTGCCCATGGCATGTGTAACCTGCACATTTGTGAAGTCACCATTAATACTGAAAGGTACATACAGGTTTTGGAGCAACATATGATGCCATTCAAGTAAGCTCTTTTCCAGGGACATCCCTGCTTATCTTACCAAGACAACACCAAGCCACATTCTGCACAAGAGTACAGGTACCAGACTGGCCTGTCTGCAGTCCACACCTGTCCCCCCATTGAAAACGTGCGCATTATGAAGTGCAAAATACGACAATGGAGACCCCGGACTATTGAGCAACTGAAGTTGTACATTAAGCAAAAATGGGAAAGAATTCCACCAAAAAGCTTCAACAATTAGTGTCCTCAAGTTCCCAATAAATAATTTGCAAATCATCATATTCTGTTTTATTTATGTTTTACACCACGTCCCAACTTTATTGGAATTGGGGTTGTATGTATGTATGTCTGCATGTGTGCATATAAGCGAGGGGTTTATCGGGATGTTTTTACGGTGTAGTACGTTTGAGGTTGTTGTGACATTGTAGCTCCATCTTTGCACTGCAGAGGGAGCCACCTTCATTGCCAGTGGATTTTCTGTTTAACCTGGGGAGGAGAAATAAACCAGTTTCTCAAACAATGGCTTCTGCTGTGTAATCTTTAAAATGAGTTGGTCTTTTTTATAACAGCTTATATGTTTATAGCGTCGATGGTGGGTATTTATAGTATTTCAAATGATAATGATATTTTCATATCATTAGTTTATATCATACATCATATCGTTAGTAGGCTTAGTATCATATCAATCTATTTAAATCAGTCACTGTAAGTAGTGTTTCTTTTCTGATGATGTAGTCTAGAGTAATGCAGGTAGTATTAAATGGGATCCCATCAACACTTCGAAATATGAGTATATCGTGCAAACCGGCTGAAAAGTTCCAGTTGTTCTTGAGGCACTCTAAGGTTATGTTCTAAAGTATATTACAGACATTATTCAGGTAACATTCCCAGCAATTTTACTGACGTGCATAGTTTAAATGAATGTATATGATCAAATAGATATCAGACATCATATGCATCATAATATTTCATTTGTCAGTTTGACAGTAATCCGCACATCCTTTAGTGCTTAGCAGTTAATCATACATGTGAGATCAAAAGATTCAAATCTGACTTTATCTGCGTGCTTATCTTCACAACAGGAAGGCCTATGGTTCCATCCCCAGGTGGAAGAGTCTGGGTCCTTTTTTGTGTAGAATCTGCATGTCCTCATCATATTCACATGGGTTTAATCTTGGTCCTCTGGTTTCCACACACAGCCTAAAGACATTGATGTATTTAAATGTGTTGTTCTTGCCTTTCACCTCGTACTGCCTGCTACCTGCCCAACTCTGTCTAGGATTAAACTGATGTGACGAGTTCAGAAAGCTTGACTTCATTTTGAGAACTAATCTTATTTCCGAACTGACTATAAATGTAAGAATCACAATGTTGGGAGAGCTGAGCACAGTGTGAGCTTCTGTTGAGATTTCTGCTAAGACTTCATAGGAGACGCATGACATTACTGAGGTATTGTTGCACAGGAGAAAAACCTGAAACGGGGGACTTGGGTAAAAATATAATTTTTTTTCCATTTAATATCAGTGTTGTCTAGAAGAAGCTACAGAGATATAAAGGAGTAGGTCTCGTCTGCATTCTTATTTTCCTGTGCGAGTACATACTTTGTGAAAAATTTAGTTGTAAATGTATTTGTATTGAGTGGCTACAAAATAAATGGAATCTGTGGCTATTTAGGTCAGACACAAGGGTACATCGATACACAATTTTCACAACTAGTCATGCATACTCAGAGTAAGCCAATTTAGCATAATCAATTAGCTTAATGACTGTCTTTGCACTGTAGGAGGAAAACAAGCAAACTTCACACAGGTGGAGTCTGAACAGATCAAACCAGTGATGCTGGAGCTTTTTAACTTTTTTACAAAAAGTAAATATGAAAAGGGTTTTGTATTCAATAAAAATCAATTAGTAACTACGGAGTTATTTATTTTCAGAAAAACACTAAAATCCCCATAGTAGTCACAACATACAGGTATATGATGTATCACAATTTACCAGGCCTTAAACAGGGAGATGTACTTGTTACTAGTTCTCTTAAAATAGATCCAAGCCAGACTATCCAGTGGGCTCTGTTCAGCCTCCCACACTTAGTCGGTAAAATTGTTCTTCCAGTTCCAAGTCTGACCTTGAATGACAGCTGACAGCATTCGCTATAATTGTAATGATTATAAAGACTGAAAAAAAACCTATAAAGACTGTGTCTGTGCGAGAGAAGGAGGGAGAGGGAGAGACACAGACAGACAGAGAGACTGTATGTGAGTGCCAGTGAAAGTCTTGCTGACTCTGCTGGCAGTAATGTATCCTAGCAACGGTTCTAGCATGTACAGTATCTCTGGATCTCCTGGACTTGGCGAATAATCAGCTCCTGCTTGGTCCAGGAGGCCTGCAGTAAAAGATTTATGAGGTATAGAGGCATAAATATGCAATTTAAATAGCCCTTTCAAGAAAAGTTAGATCCACCAAGACAAAGAACATTACAAAAATGCTGTTTTTGTTACCAAAATAGCAGTTTCTTTGATGTTAAATGCATATATATATATTGACAATTCTTTTTATATTTTCACAGTTCCATAATCACAGGTGAAATTAATTTTAAGAAATGTCATTTATTTTTGTATTTTTATTATTGATTTTTTAATGAACTTAATCAGTTGGATCTCAATGTTTGTAAGATTACGACATTGATTCAACATCTTTTTCCCTAAAGTTTGCCTTGTTCAGCTTTGTACAGATGACTGCCTTAATCTGAGATGCTCAGACTGTAAACATCTGCATGATGTGGTCTGCAGCAAATAACAACAATAACGGTTTACAGTTTTCAGTTTCAATTAAGTAATCTACACTGCAGATACTTCAGCAAAAATCCTTGTCAAGTACCTTACAATGTGTGTGAAGTCCTTCTTTTTACTGGATAGCAACTGATTTTATGTGGTGCTCCTTTAAATGTAACTTACCATTAAATGCTTAGAGCAGTCACCCAGGAGTTTGTTATCTGCAATCTTACAAGTTAAATTACAAATTCAAACAAGTCCCACAGGTTTTGCAGTAGCATTTTTGTGCTGTTCCTTTTTTCACAGAACATGATAAATGAATTGAAAACACAGAAAATGAATTGAAAGAACTGTAATTGTAATTTAATCCCTTCCATATCTCTCATGAGGCCTGGCCCAATCAAATATGTCAAAAGACAGATCTTCACAATGCAATCATGCATTTCAATTGACCGCAACTACCCATGACAAACAGCCTGTGGGAGCTCAAAGTCATTAAATGCGACAGTGGGATCTACCAAATAGTCTACATTATTCATCAATCTTGATGGAATTCTGTATTTTAGAATTTATACTTATTCATTAAACTCAAACTCTTTGTATCTTGTTCTGCATGTAATATCTCTTTTTAAGCTCGTGACACAGAGCTGATAGGCATTCATTGAATCCCATGCATCTCTGGATGTGCATCACGTCATTGTGTACATTGTGTTAATAGGGTGAAAGCTTAACACTCATTTGAAAAACGTTTTTAACATATGTTGTTTTCAAGGCATTTCTGCATGTCTTTCTTCATGTACTAATAAGTTTTAATTTTATAATCTTTCATTTTGTTTTTACTTGGTTCAAATTTTTTAAATAGCTGACTGGGAACATTTTTTTGTCACTTTTCAAACACAATGTGTAGCTTTCGTGGTTGGATTTTATAATCCTGTGAAAAAAAGGTTGGATGAACATCTATTAACATCTGTTAATATATTAATTGTGTTCTGAGATTAGGGATTTCACTACAGCCTGTTTTTAGAAATGCCACCACTGGTCATCTAATAATTTTAAATTGCTTACACAAATATTTGTAGAATGTAAGACTATAAATAAATACTGTACATATGCCAATCCCTTATCATAAAATAAGATTAATTTTCAGGTTTTGGGACGTAGTGCAAAACAGATGGGTACTAGAAATCCCGTATAATGGAATTTTGGACAGAAAAAAATACTGACATACTATTGTAATGTTAATTTTAAGCATTTATCATTACGACAACTACTAAATTATACGTATTATTTTTCATTTGTTTAGTATACTGTATATTACATAAGCAGTTGTGATTTCAAAGCCTCTCTCTGCAACTGCTGGGCCTTGAATAAGGCTCTCAATTGCTTAACTTAATTGTAATACTTTTCTCGTCTGGGTGTTTGCGAATTGATTACTTCTTTTAGTCCGTTTATGCTTTACAGTGAGTGTCATGGTGCTGTGTTGTCCTTTTCTCTAATCTTCAAAACCTTGACTTCATGCAAAATTTGAGGTGTCCACCTCCCTTTTTGGAAATTTGCTCTACTATGTTACCTAAATTGACTATACGTGCCATGTCAGTGGGATCCTATGCACTACAATATTATAAAAAAATACACTGGATCGGGACAGACCGATCAGACCCATCTGGCTGCAGGTTTTCATACCCCTGCTTTAAAACCAGTTTTGATGTGTACACAATTACAATGGAAGGAAATAAGAACACCTCCACAGTTCTTTTTTTTGCCCAAAATTATGGTTTCTTCTGTGTGGAATTGTAACTCTGACACAAAGTGATTTCGACAGCATGGGGCATTAGACAGGTCTGTTGAAAGGTTAATGGAAAACGGAGCAAGAAAGAATGAGAGTGAATGAGGGAGTGGGAAAGAGGAAGAGACATAGATGTGCAGGATGAATGACACTTATTGTTGCTTCTTTTGTAGCCGATAGAAATGTGGGGCAGATAAAGACACAGCAAATCATCAGAGTGACAGGCAGTGTTGTTACTCTGACAGGTTTACGACTTCTTGTGTCCAACAGCACTGCCACCGAGGGTTGTGTTTCCTTCATTCAGATTTATTAGCTTGTTCTGCCAATTTGGATTTTTTTCTATTTCTAGCACAGTAAGGATCACTTTTGCATTTGTACAGAGCATCATGCAGTTGTGTCCGAATCAGTGGGGGTCACAGCTTGACCACTAGGGGCACAATGGTGCGTTAAAATAAGCGCATTAAAGACTACATAGTTGTGATTTAGCACTAATTAAGTGGATGAGAAATGAAGAACAAATGATCATGAAAGATTATTTTTTGTTGCATTAACCAAACATATAGCTATGAGCTACCATTGTTTTGCCTGCAGCGTTTATTTATTTGAAATACTTGCTGTTGTCTATTACTCCTGAGAACAACAAACGAAAAAAACTGGCTTTGGCTCAAATCATTAGTCACTCAAGCTTTTGAAAAGATGTTTTATTGAAGAATGGAAAGTGTAACACCTGTAGTGAATTTGCGTGGCGTGTCCTGTAGTGCTGCTCACCATCCCACAATAAAATTGACTTTTTACTCCCATCATTTTAGTGAGACTCATGCACCAGCAAAGTGGGTCTGATGATGCCCCTGGTGTGTTTGCAGAAGAGTCACTGGCAAGGACTGGGCCAGAAAGCAGAGTTTATCTAGGGCTGTATCCAATCAGCAATTAGAAGCAGCAGGTGTGAAAAGCAGATCACAGAAGAGAGGAACATTTTACAAACATGGGGAAGGAGATCAGACAAGGTGCAGCAGATAATAGCATTTCATGTATTCAGCTAATGCTTAATGGAGGCTTAGATATCTTTGTGTCTTCTCATTTTTCTTTGAGGTGCGAAAGATGAAGTTTGAATACCATCTAATTTTCAGTTACTCATGCAGTGTGTGCAAGAAGATTTTTTACAGAGGCAGTTGACGACAGTTTTCGTGCTCTGTGCCCAGGCGCGGCCAATGATCACAATGCATGTGTACCGTGCCCACGTCCAACTGAATCATGCCTGAGCCCACCTCTTCAAGTGTGCCTGACAAAGTTCAGCGTACTGCAGTTGAGCACGGCACAAAGCGATTACACTAGTCAAACATACCTACTTAGGGGGTCAAACTAGGGGCTCACCTAATGCAAGTACACCCTAACAACTCCATAATGATGTAGCCAGTATGGTATGGCAACCATAAAGCCAAAACTTGAAGACCCTCTGGTATCCTTCAGATCTCCTGCTTCAGAACATTTCCGTTTTAAAGTGAACTACAGTAGCAATGGGAAGAGAAAAGTAGACAACACAAAGGCATTGTACTGGTATTGTTCAGTTGAAGTCTGGCATGTTGCTGGCAGTATGTGAAACATGTTAGCTTAGAATAGAATAAATGAATCATTTTAACTTCAAGAGGAGGATTGCTAAAATGGGTTGGATGATCGTATGAGAGTATACAGAAAACAAGACGAGACTGAACTGATTCTTTGCAAAGAACGTTATCAGAATATCAGACACACCAGAGAGCAAGCAAGCAAGAGGGAGACCGAGTGAAAATTACTTACAGTTTCACTGCTCCATTTCTCATTGTGGCAAGAGCACAAGCTGGAGCTGCCCACTGTACTGTGATCGTCACAGTCAGTGGGAAGATGGATGGAGCAAACTCACACTACCCTGCTTTTAGACAGCAGCTGTCACTCCACAAACACATGATGAAGAGTCAAGCTTCCAGTGAATATGCAGTGCCAAGACATGCTCTAAATAGCACCAGAACCCTTTGTGAATGAAAACAGAAAATAATCACTGGATTTATTTTTATACCAAATACGCAAATGAGAATGGACAAGATTTGTCAAGATTCTGTGATTTAAATATTATTTAATATATTATTTGGGCTGACACCCACAGCTGACGTGAGTGCGAATCGGCGGCAGTGTGTGTCGAAATTGTAGAGGGCAGGCGTGCCGATTTGGGACGCTCCCCAAATCGAGTGGCGTGGAGGAGCACCAGAGGGCGAGCAAGCTCGGGTATGCGGCAAGCGCACAAAGAAGCCAAATGGGGCAGTACGGTGGTTCGGTGGGTAGCACTGCTGCCTCACAGCAAGAAGGTCCCGGGTTCAATGCCTGAGTCCTTTCTGTGTTGAGTCTTCATGTCCTCCCCGTGTCTGCGTGGGTTTACTCCGGGCACTCCGGTTTCCTCCAACAGTCCAAAGACATGTGTGTTAGGTGAATTGGTGTCACTAAATTGTCATTGACTTGTGTATGTATGACTGGTATTCAGATTAACTTGTATATGGATGTAACCTTGTGTGTGTCGCTGGATGGCCACTGATGCCGATAAGCGACGTTAAATAAGCCCAATAAACAATAAACAAACAAAGAAGCCAAAGAAGTCCCAATAAG
This sequence comes from Parotocinclus haroldoi, assembly GCA_034779995.1. NCBI lineage: Eukaryota > Metazoa > Chordata > Actinopteri > Siluriformes > Loricariidae > Parotocinclus > Parotocinclus haroldoi. Next base: position 71,990 of record JAUZST010070071.1, on the reverse strand, counting down.
AGCGCACAGCCGGTCGTAGTAAGGCTTGGTAGGCACCGAATGAGGAAGGGAAACCCTGGATCTGTCCCTACAGAGCTAAATACCTCCAAAGTTTCCTCTGTACACATTCGTCGGCTATGTTACCTTACGGGATTTTACCGTCTACTTTAATTGGTAGTATCGCTACGAACGTCTGCCAAGACAGAAAGTTACCGAATGAAAACAACGCGGCAATGAACGACACTGGGGCTGGTACTTATATAGTAGAAGCCCCAGGTGTTCGTTATCACGTCGTTATCAGCCAGCGTTGAGATAAAAGAGGCTATTGGGATTCATTCTGTAATGGCGGACGGGTGTGAGTGGTTCGTAGGTAGAAACCCTAACAAAATAGACCATTACTGTAGCTTTTCTTTGTGCTGGAGGTCCATATCATGCTGAAACAGGGGAAAAAACTTGCCATGAGTGTCTCCACAAAGTGGGAAGCATATTATTCTCTAGAATGTCACAGTGAAGCAGCATGATTAACCTTCAACTGAAGTAAAAGTACTGAACAACTGACACTTGAAAAACAGCCTCAGATCTTTATTCCTCATCCAGCATACTGTTCAGTTGGCACAGTGCACCCTGGCAGGTAGCATTCACCTGGCATCTGCTGAACGCAGATTCATCTGTCTGCTAGCCAGATGGTGAACAAGATTCACCACTCCAGAGAATATGAGTCAGATGTCAGTGTGCTTTATGACACTCCCAGCCCATTTCTGGCATGTTATATTGTGATCTTCAGCTTCATAGCCATTAAGGAAAAGAATGTAATCTGTGCATTGGATCCCTATAACATGTTTTGCAAACGATTTAACATTTAGCAGTGCCATGCTGTGAGGTTGCCACCCTTTTTCCTTTTGATGTTTCCACTTTATTAAAACCACCCTTTCAGTGGGGTTTGAAAGTGTGTAAACCCTTTAGACAAAGTATTATACTGGGCCATATTGAGGAAACTGTTATATTAGTATCTATGAGTGTCAAAATAATGCGAAACTTTTTTATTTCTTTTGACCCATTTGTGCAGCGTTAACTGAATCAAAATTCAATAAATTTTGGTAACTGTTGATCAGTCCACACATCAAGACTTGGAGGAATTTGTAGCCCATTACTCTGTATGGAAGAACTTCAGCTGGTGTTGGTGCGTTTCCTTACATGAACATCTTCTTAATGGACTTCAGCTTGGTCATTCCAATACATTAACTTTATTCCTCTTAGATTTTGATAGATTTAGTTAGAATGGCTTTTTTATTAAGGGAAATTGAGATTAAGTTCACTGAAATATACTCTGACATTTTCCTTTAGAATTAGTTGATATAATTCACAGTTAATTGTAGTATCAATGAGCATCAGCATCTATTTTTCTGAGGTACTCAAAAATCTTCCTTGTTCAAGTTATAGTAAACACTTTCTCAGACATTATCATACTTTGATGAACTCATTAAAAAAAACTGACTCTGATTTCATGTTCAAAGTAACTGTACACGTTCCATTTACACGTTCCATTTATACACACACGCGCACACACACACACACGCACACACACACAGACATACAACTTTTGTTGTACTTCCTGCCTCCGTATTCTCTCACACACAGGCTTAATTGCATTTTGTTTTGACTCACTCCAGCAGGTGCAAGACAGGATATTGACATGAAACCCAGAGATCAATTAACTCCTTTACTCCAACTGATATGAGTGATTACCTGTGGGAAACAACCTGTGTGTGTATGAGTGCATTGCCACACAGCACTGACTAGTTGTACATGTCTAATTAAACATTGTTAAAACACACCTCATTCCCTGAACCCGTACTTCACACTCTGGAAACATCTGGAATACAGATAGATGGGTGAGAATATGGTAGACAATAGCCTGGGGTATTCATTAATCACTTAACACATGATTCCATATCACACATCATATTCTGTAAATAAATTAAGAGGAAACTAAACATAAAATCCACAATGTTTTTTTTTTTCAAATTTTCTTACAATTAAAACAACTATCAAAACCAAGAAAACATTTCTATACTTGTGACATTTTGCTAATATACTGGAATAATGCATTTCACATTCTGTTATACTGTACCAAAAACAGCAAAGCAGGTGATCTAATAGTAATTAGACTAACAGGTAAAATGGTTTAGTAATTTATTTATGATGCCATTTGCTTGACATAGTCAGTAATTTAGAAATAATGATAATAAGTATATTTTTGACAAATCTATAAGCCTTAATGTTGACTGTTTTCTGTTTGATTGTGCTATGTGATATTTCATTTTTACAGTATTAGCTTTGTCACTCTAACATGCAAAAAACAGTCTAAATTTAGGATTATGACCACCATAGTTACAAAGTAGTGTAATCTGATGCAACAACATTTGAAAACAAATAAGACCTGATCTTACCATTGGTATGGAGAAAAACCTGGAAGTTCATCAACAGTGAGATTTGCAGGACCAATTTTACCAGTTGTCCTGGTCACCTGATTTAAAGGTCAGAATCGATAATCTTTCAAAAATGCTTTGCATGGTTTATATCCAAGAAACTATGTAGCTCACGTTCAGCTTGTGTGCAAATGACTACCTGCCTGCATTGCAATTCACCTCCTGTGCTTCCATACAAAAATCTATAAATAATCTGTGCAATACTTAATTTGTTTGTTATGCCTGAACTTATGCTATTATGGGACATTGTAGCAACTGGACCCATGTGAAACTATACTGGTATTTACCGCTGGGAGTACTGAGTTGTAACCACTTTATGTCAGGTGCCAAAGTGAAAGGAGTTTTTTTTAATTGAATTAAAAATCTGAATTTGAATTAATCTTTATATGTATGAATATAATGATGATATATGTAAGTGATGTTGGTGGAAACTATACTACTGAAAGGAGGCTGTATAGTAGCCTGGATAGTTGATGAGATAGGGTATTGGAGGCAAACAAGTTATATATGGTATCCCGTGGCACGTTTGTCCCACAGATGAAGCAGCTATAGATCTTGGATACTCAAAGCTGGCATCCCAGCTGGTTCCATAAATGCTTGAGTAACTGGCAGTGTGTCACTCCATAGCAAAGGCAGTATTGAATCACTTGACACGAAGGTTCCATATTCGACCCAACCTTCATTGGATTCTAAACAAAACCTTTATTTGTCATTAAAGATGATACGGTTCATGTCCATACCATTTCAGCCTTTAATTAATCACCTGGAAATGGTCTGGGCAGAGATAGGGGTTTGTAGTCAACGTTAAAGCACAGCCGGGTCGTGTCCCAAATGGGAAAACGAGCGATTCTAGAGCAGTAGGCACTGAATTGTCTGGGAGCAAACGTGAACTCGAGAGTGTGAGGAAGTCCCCGAAACACCAGGGGGAGAGCTCAAGCTCGTGAGCGCTGAGAGCGCAGGAAGATGTAGCGTCGGGGCACGTCCTAAACAGAGCTGTGCAGCCTACTGAAGTGAAGATCGGCGGAAGTGGAAGGAAAGCTCAAGCTTCGGGATACCCTGATTCTATCCCTAACCAGCTAATTACCTCAGGGGTTTCTCCCTTACGCATCTGTCGGCTCTAAAAAGCACCGGGATGTTACCGTCTGTCTGTGACCGAGAGACCAAGCATTATGTGACGACGTGGCGACAAACAGCACCGGGGTTCATGCTTAAATAACGGGAGCCCCAGGTGTTCGTCATCACGTCGTCAAATTAAAGGGGATATAAGTGGCGTCACCAGATGCTCTGTAATGGCAACAGGGGACAGTCGCAAGCAGACCGGGAGGTAAGCCTCGTAACACTATCTGTGTGTGCTATTTTTTGTTAATGAATATATAACCCAAAGTTTAGCCTTAGTTGTAGGTAGTGACTAAACAAACTTTGCATAGCAATAATGTTACCAAGAGTCCTAAGTTTTATCAGGGCATTAAACCTGGTTTTGCTGTGTTACTAATGAATTACTAATGAATTTATCCAAAATTGTGCAATTTGTTCTCCGGGACCAGCAACGAGTATCTGTGACTAGCCAATATATTGTTCAGTTACTATGTTTTCTCACATAATTATTACCCAACTAATGATTCAAACTATATAATTGATAATCAACTGTTTTTACCTGTGCAATACACACCTTCCCAGATCTATGCATGGACTGTACAGGTAATATCTGATTTTCCCATTTTATCCAATTAACTATGTTTTGAACCTGTTTTTTCTGATCAATTTCAGAAGGACTATTTTTTGTCAGCTATCCCCAGAAACCAAAGGGAGTAGCTGTCACTGGAGGATGATCCAGCCTCAGACGGAGTCTGCTGTTTCTGCATACTTTGTGACTATCACAAGACAGTGTTGGGACTCAATACTGGGGTCCTGGGGTGCCGTATTAGACCCTTGACAAGAAGGTAGGGCATCACAAAGCTGCTGTTGCTATTGCATTGCTGTGGGATAAAACCCTTTTACAGCCTCAGATACAGTCTGTCATTAGCATTATTACACAGCTGCACTTAAGCGCTAATTAAATAACACTCTCCTAAAATATTCCATATTTTTGTTATTGTTATTATTATTAATTGTCATTTTTAAATAATTATATAAAAATATGTAGGGTAGAATAGTAGGCATTTAGTGGCATTATAAATCAGTGTCTAATATATAGACAATTCCAATCACTGTGATCTGATTACAAGCTTATTTTGGTAGTGAATTTAATTTATCTATACATTTATAATAGTTATTGTTACGTTGAATTTATCAAATAAAATATTCAAATTTCTATGTCATCTGAGTATTTGTCTATAGAAAGGAAAAAGAAAAGAAAAGAAAACCTAGAAATAATACGTCTGTGACATTGAAGAGATGAATGAGAGGCCATACATCCTCATGTGCATACCCTAACCCTAACCCAACAAATACGGAGAAAGTATTGTTATGTGCCTTAATGAGACCTAAACTTGGGTCTAAAACTCTTGTGTGTTATAGTGGAGTGAAAGCTTCTGGTTGCTAGGTAACTATAGCAGAAACCCTTGTTCCTGAAGTATTTAGAGCAGATCATTAGGCACCAATTTCCACTCCGAAACACACACACAAGACTCATGCAGAGCGCTGGCACAAAAGGGAAGAGCTGGGACATGTAAGATAATTGTTGGCAGTTGCAATTTGAGTTACTGTTATTATAACACAGAAGAAAAGGTCACCACAGATGATGATATTAAGACACTTACTTCGAAATTTTGATACTTTCATTAATGTTTAAATATCCAAAAGTTCTTCATTTGATTTTTACAAGAGGATTGTGATATAAAAATTAACATGTGGACGATTTTAAAGAAACGCTCGATGTGGACTAAACTGGTATGTTGAGATTATACTGCATAATAATAATGCATAATTAATAACATTAAACCAAACACATGAACCTGTGCTAAATCTTAATTCGTGAAGATTGTTTTGTTTTTATTTTATAACTTGATGACATCCTCCAAAAACAATTCTGCACTAAAGATGACAACAATATAATTTTTCATACCTTGGGACACGTAAGGGTGATTCTCATTCATGTAATCTCATTCATTTATGCATCTTTAACTATCTATAACTTTGTCACAAATGTTTTGCCTAAAATGCCTTAGGAAAATACAATTACACACAAAGGAGACAAAAACATTTGAGATTAAAGAAGACATAATTGATGCAGAGGCAAACCTGGAATTTAAGCTGGAATTTGAGGATCATAGTAATGGCTGCCTCCAGCAACTGGCACTTGGCACAGCTAAGCTGCATAAGCTGTCTTATATTTGCACTCACTAAAATGTCTTTTTTTTTTTTTTTTTTACAAAAACTGAACGAATTTTGTGTTTAAACTAAACTTGATGTCTAAAACTGCTATAATGTTTTATGTGATAAATGAAGAAAAACAATAATTGTATATGTATGTGCCTATGTTAAGTGTGAAATGGTAATGGGCATCTGTTTACCTTCCAAATTTACATTTACATTTCCAGCATTTAGCAGATATTTTCCACCACAATTTACAAATAAATTCTTAAAGAATCCTGCATTGCGATTTCCTGGATTTTTTTTTCTGTGTCATATTTGGCAGAAATATGGAGGTGAAAGCTGAGAGCCGATCGAAAGGAAATATTCAAAAAGTAGAGGCAGGCACAAAAGAGCAGGGCAAATTCAGTAAACAGTCCAAAGTAAAAAAAAAACCATATAATTATTTCTAACAGGAAGATTATTAAACATGCAAAGTGTAAAGCAGAACCAGGAGGCAAAGCATGATTGATACATGAGGTCTGAAGAAAAAGTGCCAGAAAAATGCTGAAAAATTCACACTGGATGTTTGACTCACACCAATTCCTAGCCTTTTTATGAATACCTGCCAGACTTCTGAGGGGAACTGAGGTTCTGGCCGACAGAATGTTTTCTGTTAGGTGGAAAAGTTGGAAGATGCGTTAGAAGGCAAGAAAGATACTTGGGATAGAGGGGTGAACTTCAGAGAACAGGAAAAAGCAGACAACAATGGTGGGGCACTATTGCAGTCTGACTTGGCAGGTCGGTAACACAATTGATGGCTATGTGCAACCAAAGATGTTCAAGGAACAAGAAAGGTGGGCATTTTCCTGCAGGGACTGTCCTTGGAACCTTGGACTGGGCACACTTTGAACAGAAAGTGATATAGCCATACATAGCCATGGTCTCCCACCAGGAATTTATTTTTGGAGATGGAACTCACATTTCTGTGTCTTGATGAATTGTGTATGCTCAAGGACGTGTAACAGAATATGATGAACACGGGAGATATGAGATTCCAATGTTGGTAGGTATATCAGAATGTCATTAATATAGGTAATGATAAAGGAATCTGGCATGTCCTAGTGAAATTACTTAACAGATAATTTACTTTTGTAAAAGGTTTTTTAAAGGGCTGACCTGTGTTTTCTATGGTAGCTGCGACCAGATGAAGTAGGTATAGGTATCTGCAGTTGATAGAGCCGAGGCCTTTATAGGAGGAATGTGGTAATAGAGTTAAAGGTAGTGACATTGTCCTGCAGGGGAGTTTCTTCAGGAGGTGAATCAGGGACTGGAACTTAGGTGCAAGTGTGGCGTAAACTTGGCAGGCATGGCTGGCAGTGTGAAGAGAGGCGCTGGTCTAATAGGATCGTTAAGCTGATTGATGATCAGTGAGGTTGGACCAATTCCAAGAAATGGCAGTTCCTTCTTTAATGCCTCATGCAGACCGTACCAGAACAGGGCAGCCTCAGTCCAGACTGCTTGAAAGGCTACCATAAAGCAAACAAACACACCTCATTAGCCCAGGTAAGGCATGACTGGTTAGCAGGGAGATTAGGAGAGCAATATGAACAGAGGTACTACTAGCTGGGTGGCTTGTGAAGTACAGTGATCATTACACAAAGATGGCTTGGCAGCTGTCTGGATCTGCTGGATCCACATCCCCCAACAATGGTCAACAATTTTTTACTGTTTTCTTGGATTGTGTAGTATACTTTGTTAAGTCTTGGGACTTTTTATGACTGAGATGTTTTTAACACATCTTTCCAACACAGATAGTGTGTGTGTTTGTTTGTCTGTTCTGTGGCCATGTTTATGTCTATCTATATGTATATGTTTATTTAATTTGGTTTGGTTTAATGTCTTTTTCTTTCGCTAGTGGCTGCAGAGGGATTGCGCTCTTTGCGTGTTATCTTTATCTTCCCAGACACTTCTTCCAGATGGGAGGTGGTATCCAGTGGAGCTATTCCTAATGTGCTGTAATAATGCTCTTTGCTTTACGAGATCCTAAAGTAGTGGCATTCTCTTCAAGTATGTGTGTCAAACAACATAAGGATACGAAATAAGAAATTGATTCTGATTGTATATCAATACATTTCATTATGATGATTCAGAAACAGAGCTGCAGACATCATAGGGGATTTTAAACACTACTGACCACATATACAAATGTTACAAACTCTCAGTTGTCAATAATGATGAACGAGTTTAATACGTTGTGGAATTGATTTACTTGGTGTGTGTATATCATGTCCAAAGGCGTTAAAGACCCACAAGACATAGTAAACTGGTATAATAACAAACTCAGCAGAGTACAATATGTGCACCATTTGTATGTGTGCCTTACTGAATTTGTACTATTGGGACCTTGAAAGGATCAGTGCTTAGGGCATTCAGCATTTAGAACCTAGACAAGTGATTTAGTGCTCGCACAGTGATTTATCAAGCTTGAAAGCAGTTTGCTTGAGCAGTGACTGTGTGTATACTGTATATTTTTATAACTGCAGGGCAAGTACAAAATATCAAAAGCATAAATAAGCATCAAATTATAAACACATACTTGCTTAAATCATCAAAACTATGTAAGCAAATCAATTATAAATAACAATTGTAACATCCTTCAGTTTGTATATGCATTACTCCTATATAGAAAGTCTAAACTCTAAAGATGCCAGTTTTGTAGAGCACTCACCAAAATGATCTATAAATTGACTTAAAAACACTTTCAATTATTAAGGACTTTGTTGTAAATTGATCAAAACAATCGTAAAGTTTGTCTTTTAATAGAAATTTCAGAAGACAGCCTTTCTCTTTTTAGATATACCGCCCTGTCCGGCTAGTGTGAATTTTGATTTTTTTTTCTTTCACACATGTTCTATACCACAAGAAACGAAGAAATTATTTGGTAAAGTACAATATGCAAGAGGACTGCTCATTGTGTATATTTGCTGTCCTTCTATGTCGCAAAAAAAGAATACTACATTTAAAACAAAGAGTACTATGTTTAAACATTTTGCTTTCAAGGAAAATACTTTCTGATACTACTAGTACCAATCTTACTTCCACCACTACATTCATGTCATTGTTCTAATCGGAACCATTGTAGCTTAAGGGCCTTGCACAGGAACCCAACAATATCAATATCAATATCACTACCAATATTACTACTATTGTAACAATCATCCAGTGTAACCAGGTGAAAGAGAACAGAACAAAGAACACAGGTAACAAAACAGATTGGCATTTAGTTGTTAAACATGCTTTGAGAGCCAAACCGACTATGGTCTTTGGTCTTTCCAAGTTCATTGTTGGTAATTTTCATTGTGCAGTTTTTTCGTAATCACTCCCAACTGTACCATTTATCAAGTTACAGCTCCAAATTATTATTCTTTTTTGTGTAGCTGGTGAAGACTATCCAAGTTCATTCAGGGATAGTACAGTTGCATTTCATTATATGTGTGTGCCTGTGGTATGGGGCCGCAGGTGCACCCCCATCTGTACTCCCTTCAGAGAAGGAGGCAGCTGTTGTGGATGAGATATTTATCCACATCATGAAGGGAGCTCTGAGTGAAGCCAAAGCAGGCTATTTCACTACATGAATTAAGAGAAACGAGAGCGTACAACCATTTTCATTTTTTCCTGCGTTTGAAATCGTGGGACTTTTGTTTAACTATAACAATCACATGACTTTGGCAGGGTAAGGTGAAGTGTAATCAGTAATACTTTAATTATTGCAAGTGGGCACTATTAATTACATATAACTATGAATCCTGAGTAAATATTGTATCAATAGCAGATAGATAAATATTGCACTAGCAATAGATAAATACTGTAAATGCATGAATCAAACACTGCCGAAATATTGCTAATCTCTAGCTGTGTTTTCCTTTGAATACCCTTGCGTTCTTGTACTCTGAGGAGCACTGTGTGTCTAATGGCAGTCACATTCACCTAAACTAAAACCCAGTTAAAACCCAGTCAGATTCTATATTAATAAGTCCTGCCTGATTTTCTTCAAATACTATGAGACAGCCTAGTGTCCATATTTTGGAAAAGGAAAAGTACGCACAACACTTAACGAGGAATTGGAAATATTTGTAACATTTTACTTAATCATTTTAGGAATCTTTCTCATGGTACCAGTGATTCTGGAGCTTGCTATCTTGCTTACCGAAATTGTACTCACTATGTAATATACTGCTATTTTTGTTGCTATGCTACTGCTACTATTACTAATGTTAATCAGATTATTAGCTGGTTCTCTGTACGTCCACTTGTGTAAATGAGGGCCAGTTTATGCCAACAGTTCACGTCCTCTAGAGATCTAAATCTCCATGAATAGGACTACTGAGGATGACGCCAGCAAAGCAAAGCAACCCGACATCTGCATCCTCTTCATCAGCACAAGCCAGCCAACATCCGTTACACATTTGCTTATTAAAGTCCCATATACATTTCGATTGAATGGAATAATAATTGCTCTGTTTCATGCTTTGCTCACCCAAACACAGAGTAAACTATTCATAAGGCTATTTATTGTTTACTGTGTTCACATATGTTCATTAAATTGTTTATTGATATTACATATCATTGCTAAGCTCACAATGGACCATTTTTGTGATTCAAAACAAATCAAAACTTACCAAGTTACTCAGTCAGCTCCATCACACCGCTTCCTCGCCAGCAGCAGGCTCACTAACGCTCCATCATAGCCATTTTTTACATTTTCACTTCAATAGAGCTGGGGCATGTTTCTTCCTTTTAATTTGAAATTGAACTGTTTAAGATCATGCCTCAAATCCTGTAAAGACTGATACAATTGCGACCCATGTTGCATATAAGGGGCAAAACCAATAGACCTAGCCTTCACAAGGCAAGGGAAGCAGCATTTGATAATGAGAAAAGGACAAATGATTCACAATCAATCAAGTGGGTACTTTATTCTCCAATTCCTACATAATACAGTAAACCTAAAATCAGTATTTTGTCTTCAATTAGACACTGTCGCAGTTTAGACACTGCCTATCATTTTGGTAGGAAGCTATTGTTTGTTATATGAAATACAAAGTTATCACAAAGTGACAGTAATGTTGCTGTAATTCTGCAGGAAAACAGCAAGTGCTGTTCACACCTTGTAAAAGGATCCTGACTGGTTGCAACCCAGAAGCCAATTGAATGGTGTCTCAGGTGATTTAACCACATTACATGGTAGCTCAGGACTGAATTCTGTGCGTAATCAGGGGATAATGATGGCAATTTCCTATGCAAGTAATGCAGTCATTCAGTCTGAAAAATGCCTGAGCTCATCCTTAGCGTCATGCTATATTAACAGCAGAATCAATCAGTTATGGAGACAAAAAAATAATAGGAAGATGTTCAGGATAGGATTTGAGCATTACAGCATATTCGTATCGAAAACCTAGTTAGCTTCACAGTAAATTCCTTTATTATATTTCACCGATGCCACTGATTTTCTAATACACCGTATACTGCATGACCATACTGTATAACATTGGAACAGCTGCTGGAAGTGTCAACTTGGCATCCCAGTGAAGCTGCATCATTAAATACTTCCAATTATATCCTAAAAAAGCTCTTGCATCTGATCTTTTTAAACATATTTAATACTTCATACACAATTTTCTGCATATTCTGGTTGAATTGTAATAATGACTATGAGAAATAGTTATATATAGTTAGGGGATACTTCAAAATGAAATATCCCAGAACAAAATATCCCCTACTTTTCGTGAGCAGTGTATGAAGTCATCATACTATTGATGCCACCTCTAATCTAATAATGACCTAAGACTTTTGCAAAGTGCTATACTTCACTCCGTTTCTTAAAGGTGAGCTGTGTTTGATATTTCTTTACATTTTCTCACCAGGTGTTTGTACACTGAAAAGGAGCATGCAAGAAAATCGAGATCGAGAATAAATGGTTTTATTCCTGGTGTAAATCCAGGCTTATACTCAGAACAGATTACGCTCCCAAATAATATGCCTATAATTGATCCTGCCTTATGTTTACTAAGCCACTAAAGGAAAGAAAATCGTCATGACTAAGGGTCAAAACTAAGGTACAAAGTCATATACAGTAGAAGACTAATATTCCAAACAAAACCTTACTTTAAGTAATAAAGTAAGATTGAATTAAAACAGCTTAAAATAATGTGATGTTGACTCTGTCCTTCTGACACGGATGCACTGACAATCTGGTCACACTGGTCTGGTTAGCAAATCACTGTGCTGTGAATAACCATATACCTTATGAGAGAAAAAAACAGAGAGAGAAGGGGGGGAGAGAGAGGGGGAGAGAGAGAGAAAAGTCACCAAAAGCAAGACCTTGACATGTTATGTAAACCCAGTCAGTGGAGCAGTTGGTTATACAAAATCAACAGCATACCTTCTGCTTATCTTGGTCCACGGTCTCATGACGACTAAGATCAATGGGATGCCATGTATGAGATTCCACCCTATAGTACAAGCTGCATTTCTGACATCTCCTCACCGTAGAACTGACAAGGGGACAGTAAATGGCAGTAGGTGCCGAGATCTCCATGGTGATAAAGCCACAGGCTCAGGGGAGAGAACGCTGCTCAGTCAGGGTGCATTAACAAGATTTAGACAGCACTTCAGAGGATCAAGCACTCACACGCAGTGATCTACCCTGCCGCTTAATCACAGAGGGGCTGAAAACTGACTTTGGTTGTAGATAATAAACATCAGCTGATGCTTATTTCTCAAACTATTTAACAGACAGCCATGTCTACTTTCCCTGATTTATGATGTTTAGGTCATAAAATTGTACAACAAATCCACTAGTTTAATTATGAACTACCAAACAGAACTCAAAGTACAAATAAAGCTGAGTAATTAATATGAAAGGAATATTTTGCCATGGTATTGAATGTATATGATTTCAATGTATATTTCAAGATGCTTCACAAATCAATAGAACAGATAAGAAGGAAGATCTTGCTTGTGTACAGATTTAGTTATTGCTCTATTTAGGTAGAGGGGGGAAATGCTAATAATGCCACTGCAGTAATATCCTTCCTACATAAGCTTGGGCCATAATTACATTTCTTTCCTATTTAATGCTGGGCTGATAGTTCTAAAAACATTAAGCTTCACTCGACTACTGTTCTGTTTATAGCATGGTAATCTATGCTTGCAGAAACAATAAATTTTGTGATACCTCAAAAAAAAGAATTGTGGCCAAATTAAGAAGAGTAAGGTTAAGATTTGTGCCTATTACCCCGCAGCAGCTAAATCAACCATGCAATAATCTTTGAAGACACATACATTAAACCACAAAATTGAAACATAATTTATGAAACATCAGGCATGTACGAGCAGTCCAATGCATAATTTTATGGCTTCATGTTCAGACGTCCAGCATGTCTTATGGTCTTGGCAAATTACACAGGCTTCAAATAATCTATACACAAATTGTCATGCCTGACAAAAAGACCTGTATTATCATGCACTTAATTCATACATGCCAATTTGTGCTTATAAATAACAGCAACCTGAAGGCATTTGCTTGCTAAACAAACAAACCTCAACAAATGTGCTTTGTTAAGGTGTCCATTTTTATAGGTACAATAGGTCTATGTGTGTACATTACACTTTGTAAGAATACAAAATTCTATGGGTCAGGACACATAACCTCTATGTGAAACGGTCTGAGTTCATCTTGCGTAGTTTGGGAGGCAGATGTCCGTCCATGCGCCCACCACTACCCGCCAACCGCTGTAACTTTGGTGGCAGGTCTGCCACTGATTGGCTGATGGTCTCAGCACTGATCTTGGAGGACTTACAGACCTGCTTCCCCTCAGAGACACCAGGAACGGAACTGATGCGCTGTAACTTTGTGGACAGATCCCCCAGGCTGTAGGTCATCTCTGACGTAGTGGAACTCATTCGGAGCAGCTTTTTTGGTAGTCCATCCCGTCCGGTCATCTTCTGGAGCTTGGCTGGGAGCTTGGTGGTTGCCTCCGTGTCTTCCAGGAGCTCCAAGCAGTCCAGTGAGTTGTTTTTTTCACCACTATTGCACAGGGACGGAGCTGTGAGAGGCGACGACATGAGCAGAGCCTCATCCTGCTCCTTTACGCTGTAGGGTGGAGTAGGCACCTCGAATGTAGCGTGAAACTGAGAGTAGTCCACCTTGAAGAAACCCTCCTCAAGGGAGATAACAGGGAAGAAGCGGTGACCCCATAACACTTCGTCTTCTGTGTATGATGTTCGTGCTTGGCAAGTCATGCCTGTTGGATAAAGGTAAACATATACAAGGCAGAAATAAACTGTTTGGAAATAACAGCCATGTCTTAACCAAGAATATCACTAATCATATAACTACTATAATCTAACCAACAGTGAACCCAATGTAGGAAGCAGGGCAGCCAAAATCTACGACTCATATCTAAAGGCAATGACAATTGCACAGCAGTGCCTTTGTTAATTCGGCGAAGAGGATGTCTTAGTCCACCATTATATTAGACATGCCACAATTCTAGCAACGGTATAATGAGCATATATGATTATTTTTCAGTATCTTTATTAGAATTCTACCGAAAACACTGGAGAATTGTATGTACTGTAGTATTATAAACTGAAAAAGAATATCAGCTTTAATGACCATTGTAACAAGTATTATTGTGTCCACTTAACTGTGGAGTGTGTCAGAAGAAGACTGGAAAGGAAATAAGTGGAAATGAGTGTTATGGACTAATGAAGCCAAGTATAAGTTCAATCTTTGACAGTATGATATAGATGGTAATTACATCACTTCTAAAACAACAATCTAATGGTGGCCTAAAAGTTTTACACAGTACTGTAAATGTGAGGTTTCTCATCCAAATAAGCAACTGCTGAACCTTGATGTACGTAAATAACTATTTGGTACTGAACATGCATATAATTTCAAAGGTACAAAGTACCAAAGTACACAGAAGCAATTCGAACAAGTGATTACTGAAGCATTAGCCACACCTGTCAAAACACATTTAATTTCTTTTTTAGCAACCTGTCACAGGACACAGATCCTTTCTTCAACTATGCTATAACATTAAGAATGTTTATCCCAAAGAATTCTCAAAATATCTCCAAACGTGTACTTCAACAGATAATTGCACCCACCCAAGATTTTATCTATGTGAAAAGTCAGTAGTACTAGACTTCTTTTATATAATGTAATTACCATGTGGGACATTTAATCATAACCATTTCTCCATGAGGTAGAAAATCTTCATCACATCGCTGTTAGAAAGAAATGGACGTCATGTCTACATGTATAAAGGTTATCAAAAATCTAAGTCTTCGCCTCTGCTGTGTTTTTAAACAGATGTTTTTAAAGCAAGCTGCTTCATTACGGGCAATGGAATTGTTTTCATTTCCAACAGAATCGTTCTATGCCTGAGACCAGAAACATGGAGCAGCTGGGACATCCCATATACCATACTCTTAAGCAATTATCGCATGTGAAGTGCATTTTAATACAGACGCACTGAGCAACTGAAGCAAAGTATCCCCATTATAGGACACAGCAGGAACTGATTTGCCGTTGCCGGGCATGCACATTTTCATGGTGGTCTGTACCAACACTAGTCTGAACAGGTTATGTTATTCAACTAACCTAAATGTGTAGAAGAACATATAGCCACCCTGCACACCTCCTCAGAAATAAATAAAAAATTATGAAGCATATGGAACAGATTGATAAACTTAAGCTGTTGGTCGCATTAATGTGAACAGATATATGACTCATAGTAAGGACATTTTGATGGATTTCTGTAATGAAAGCTGCTGTGAGTGGTGGGTCTGCTTTGTCCATGGATTTATGGACAAAAAGTCCATGAGATATCCAAAGTTGTTTTCGATGCCCGTCTACATCAACAAATACAAGCAGATGAGTTCTGGTAATACCAGCCTTTTAAATAGGTGAAAATTTCTGTGGTGCGTTAAAGCTGTTAACCCAATGAATCGTATGAATTCCAGTCTGATCTAACTTGCCACATATTAGATACATATTGGATTTCAGGACCACATATGAAAGATCTAACTTGAAATTGCCATACTGAATGTGTTCTGTCATTCACACTGCCATTACCAAAACAATCTGGGTCACACATGAGGACATGAATTGTAATTGGGTCACTACAGTACTGAGCAAAATTCTTAGGCCAGCATTAGATTTGTTGCTTTAGCAATGCTATAATGACTATATAACAAGTAAATGAAAAAATCCCAAACCCCCCAAAAAATCTAACTTTGACTATGTTACTACATAATACTCTTTTCCACTGATCTTCATATTAATTTTTGTGGGTTTTAATATATCTTTTTGCCTTGTTACCCTTCAAAAAAGTGGTAAATGCCGCTATTGCACAAGTGCAAGGGGATGTGACATTAAATAATTCCCACTGTGGACTACAGCTGTTTTTTGTCGATTTTCTTTTCAGTTATTTAATACTGCATACAGATTTTATTCCCTTTTTTTGTTGTACTTGAATATAGAGACTGAGAAATAATTATATATGGTAATAATGCAGTTGCTGAAACAATGATATATCTAATCAAACGATGGCTAAAGGCTTTTGCACAGTACCATACGGTAACATATCTCTGCAATTTAAACAGTTAATAATATTTTGTAATTAACAAATCATTAATCAAGTTCATATTATGACCACTGATGTTATAATAGAATGAGGGTAAGAAAATAGATTTCTGGGCATGGTAATTGAACACAAAAAAATACATAAATAGCATAAAAACAAAAATGTTTAAAACCATTGCAATGCTCCATATCACTAAATATATTTTTAATCAGAGATTATTTAATATGTTGTATCGTTCATACTGTGTGGAGGTATGGGGAAACCAACACTGAGCTGGTTTTCGTGCTACAAAAGAAAGCTATAAGATTTGTAAATTGATCAGATTATTTTGACAGTCATATAATAAACTATTTATCAATTTACATGCTTGTGTCTTTATTTTGTAAAACAGAAACCCATGCTTACATATAAGCAGTGAGAACATAACTCTACAGAGCCTTTACGAAAAAGTGTCCTGCTCTATAAATTTAAGGAGCAGGTACATATAAGTCTTGCTGACCCTCCATTGTCACTACAGCTATAAATACATTAATATTTTATTTATTTAATAAGTCATAAAACATGACTGTATCCACTCACTATCTCTGCAAACATCCTCTCACTGATTCAATTACTAAACCACTCACTCATAATTGCTCAGGTTACTGCAGGCTGTGAATGCAAATGCAGCTACTGCCAGCCCTGGCAAAATCATAAAATATCCCACTTAATCTTTCCCTCTTGCCACCATTCAGGCACATTCTTGACCTAGACAAGCAAGAACAAGATATGTGAGATTATGGTAATCATATCACTTACTTGAAATCCTCGGCAGACCCAGTGACAGGGTAGAGCTTGGACTACAACTTTAAGTGATTGGGTCAATAAAAACAACACACTCACTCTGTTACATACAGTGAAAATAACTGACAATTTCATGCACCTGGTAAACAGGAATGTAATGTATTTTATTCTAAGCACTGGAGCTTACTGACTGAAACTGTTCAGACCCTGGTCTGCATCGCATGTCATCTAAACTCCACCTCGAGGAACACTGAAACTCGGGAGACTCACACAGAACCTCCCACACCTTGTGCTTACTGCTCAAACTTCACCTCACCAGAGGCAGAATGCAGCAGTACGGCTCTGGTTCACAGTGCGGAGCAACATTTTATATGGCATTTGAGCAGGTTCAAAAAGTTGAAGGTTCTGCTTGATGCCTGTCTAGTTTGAATCCAGATACGCAATATCGGGTGGTTTTCAGTCCATGTCCATGTTGCTAAAACTGATCATGTGTGTTATCTGTGCTCAGCGACGATCATGACTGTGTATCACGCGATGCTCCAGCAGTGCACCCACATTACATTCTTACTTTGTATTATTCAGGAGTGAGCTAGCTTCAAGCAGTTGTTGCAAAGTTTTCAGGTGGGTTTTGTTATAGTGACTCGATTTTGGCTCAATACAGCCAGCTGCTGGAAATGGCCTAGGTTTAAACCTGGTTATGGTTTGCAACAAGAAGGCCAGCTATGTGTATGTTGTGTGCAGCTACTGATGATCAACTCTTTGTGCTGGTCTGAATAAACAGGGAAAGCTGTGTCAGGAAGGGAACCCAGCTTGAAACCTGTGCCAGATCTTATATGACATGTTCTACTGTGATGACCCCTAATGGGCGCTGCTGAAAGAGAGTGATTATATCTCACAGTATGCACCCTTCCCCACTAAGATCTAAACAAGTACTTTTACTAGTGGTCTCACTCTTTTGGCCTTTATTGTATGTCAAATTAGTATGTAAAACTATCTAGTTTTAATACAAATATTGTTGGCCTTCAGGTTAAGGTACTGGACTGTAGAACAGAAGGCTCAGGGTTCAAGTCTGACCTATGCCAAGCTTTGCTGTTTACCTGCATTTAATAACCCAACTACAAAAAAAAAATCCAAATTTGCTAGTAATCTGATGAGTTACTTGGGTATATGCTTGGGTAAATCAGATAATCTGATTTCTATTGTGCAATCAACCATTCAACCAATCTCTTAAAATAAGTAGACCTGAAAGTGGATCGTGTTTATTTCTGCCAGCCATTTCTGAGAGAGATCTTTACTCTATCCGATTATTTTTGACTGATAAAAAAAACTGATTGAAATCAGAGTAAAGGTATAGATAGGTATATAGAAAGGTATAGCGCTGAGTAATCCTGGGCTAAAATCCAGCTCTCATTAACACAATTCTGATTTTTAGACCTTAATTTAATAAATCAGACTATGTTGTTTATTTGACCACTTAAATAATCAGGTAGCTGTATAAATCGAATTATGATTAATTATTATTAAGTGCATGTAAATGCGCTCACTGTTGGGTCCTCAACTCACTTAACCGACAATTGCTTGGATTATAGACTCTCAGTTGTAAGTCATTTTGAATAAGGGAGTCTGCTAATTAACTAAATGCTCTTTTTCAGATTTGGTACAATTAAAATATGATCATAATCATAAGTTAATTACTGCCCCCCCCACTTCCTAAAAAGCATTATGAGAGATTAAAAGAATACAATAAGCAAACAACAAAAAAGGTTAAAGGTTCAACAAACTAAACCTCAAAACACATTTTACACATCTTGCCTTCATCCAACCTCAAACACAAAAAGTCAAAGGGCTACAAAAATGATAAAGGCTATAAATAGAGAAAGTAATAAGAAGGGATCACATAAATCATTTCCGTACATGAAGGGTAGAAAAGACCATGTGCTATCAGCACTGCACAGGCTTCTTTATTCCTAGTTTTAAGAGTAAAGTGTAGCACTGGCACTTTTATAAAGTACAAAATTACTTTCTGTGAGTGCAAACCTACACTCATCAAAAATCCATTTTGCTATCATGGTTCTTCCTTCCCCTCTATGCACCATGCAATATTTCACAGAGAGAGAGCAGACAAGATGCCTTACAGACACAACGTCACTTAATCATTTAGACAAATTGGTCAAAAGGCCATGATGTGATGCAAAAATATTTTTCTCATAATACACAAGCAATTTTTCACAGAGTTATAAAATGGCAGGGTTACTCGTGGCCACTGGCTTCATTCCATTCATTCTGTTAAGCAGGAAAGCCTTCACAAGTTGACGCCATTCTTATAGCTGCAGGCTTCGAATAGCTAGAGTAATTGCAGGGCAAAATGCAAATACCACATTCAAGCCTTAATTGCTTTCTTCATAAGGCTCCTCTAGCTGTGAGTGTAGCTCAGAGACTTTGTGCTTACAAAAGTAGACAGTAAAGTTAACAATGATGCAGAGCCACCATACATTTATAGATACATTTTTAAGGTTTGCATACGGGTCTGCATCGTCTACATTTACATTTACGTTATTTAGCTGACGCCCTTATCCAAAGCGACTTACAATTCATACAGTTTTACAATCCAGGCAATTGTGGGTTAAGGGCTTTGCTTAGTGACCCAACTGTGGATTTGAACCCTGGACCTTCTGATCCATAATCCGGTACCTTAACCACTAGGCCACCACTGTCCACCGCAGTCTAAAATTAGGAATGCACCGAATATGCAGTAACCAAAATTATTCGGCCACAAATGCAATAAATGTTTGGTAAGTGAAAAGACCAAATCATTTATACTAAACAATATCTTTTTTCTAATGAAGCACTCTTTGTATACACAGCAAGCTTGTCGGTTGTGAATCATTTAAAGTGTCAGAGAATAACTCAAGACTGGCTGTTTTCAAACCTTGTTTTGCTGAATTGTCAAGAGGATACAATATTCAGTGTTCAATAAATAGGAATTTTATACATTGGTATATGGCCTTCATTTGACGGTTTCATTTTGCTTGGTTTCGGTTCCAGCCAAGAACAGTAATTTCGGTGCATCCCTACCTAACATGATATCTTAACATATAACGTATGTTAAAAGGTTCAAAGTCATCCACGACTGACTAAACCAGCCGAGGTACCAGCATGAAAACACATTCAGCAAAACCTTAGCTGTATCATTCTACAAAAAAGTGCCTTAAAACAAATACAGCAACAGATGACATAAAAGTATTATATCTTTAAGTGTTAAATGAGCATATCGAAAGACATGGTAGACACCAATTCAAGCAGATGACAGAGATGGTTTCGGGCAACTTTTGTATACTGTAGTCCCAGGATATAAACTGCCAAAGTATTATATAATTATCATTATCGACTGATTTAAAGAAAATATTGAGATCGAGAGTTAAGTTGGCCGCAGTGTTCAGACAAAGGTGTAGATACTAAAGCACAATCACATAGTTCTGTTACGGAGGGCACATTTTTCCTGCTTCATTTCTCTTCTAGGCTCAGGCAACACAGAAATATTCTGGGCAGACTAAGATAGCGTGTTGACAAGGGCTGTAGGCTAGGAAGCTAAAAGAGGCTAAGTGCTAAGATGCAAAGGACCATTAGGGCTAGTGTTAGCTGCCAAAGAGAAGGCAAGGATTATAAAGGATTACTTCCCATCAGTGCCCAAGCATGGGACACATCAGAGACAATTTGTCTTTCTTAAACCCCAAATGCACACACTTATGATCTGGGAAAAAGGTACTATTTAGCTAGAGTAGTTCCGACGGCCATGAACTGGAATAAAAGGAGAAGATACATTATTTAAAAAAAACAAATTCAGAGCATTACTGTATTACATTATCACCCTCTGATCTCTAACTGATTGCATTAGAAAGAATAATAATCGGAGTGTACAAGATCAGCTGGATCGCATTTATTATTCCAGTGGCATTGTGAACATGACAAAGAGTAAAACAGCCTTCTGGCGACAAATTAGAAGAAATCAAACCAAATTCTCTCTCTTGCGTGCTCTCTCCCTTTCTTTCTATCTTTACCCCACTCCCTCCCAACATTTAAAGATCATAATGGTTTAATCATGCACACCCTCAAATTCATTTCTGTTCACTGCTTATTCATTTTCCCTTTTGCAACTGATCAATGTGTTTAGAATCAGCCTGTGAGGAAAAGGTGTTGAAGGAAGAAAACCTCAATTTATTTTACTCAGCAGACCCTGGGTTTCTATGGAAACCTAATCCTACCAACATGCACATGTAAAGCTGCTACGATCAGCAAGGTTTGGGTCTTGTTTCAAAGGTTTAGCAAACACACAAAACACAGTTGTGCTTGAAAGTTTGTGAACTGTTCAATGATTATTTTATATGTATACATAAATATGACCTAAAACACCGCCTGATTTTTTAAACAGAAAACACAATTTAAAAAAGAACACAATTAAATGAATGTTATACACTTATTTATGTAATTATGGTTATTTATTTACAGACGGAAAACATGATTACATATAGTGATCCAGTATTATATAATGTGAATGGCAAAAGTAAAATATATTATATAATAATATTTACAATGTGTGCAGTGCACAGCAATAGCTGCAACTAAAGTCCCATTCCTCGGTACAGAAAAGCTCCAACTCTGGGATGTTCATGGGTTTTTTCACATGAACTGCATCCAACATTTCTACTGAATTAATGACAAGATTCTGACTTGGATATTTCAAAACTTCTTTGGTAGAACGTCTTGTGAGCTTAACGTCATTGTCTTGCTGTATCACCTCCATTCTCGTACAATTTAATTCAGTGCAAGCTTTCCTGACACAAATGCAGCAAACTACATTTCTACTGCTCACAAAATAGGGGATATTTCAAAATGAATTGTCCCATAATGAAATATTCCCTAATTTTGTGAGCAGTGTAGTACCAGCAACAATGCAGTATTTTCCTTCCTCCAGACTGCTTCTCGTTTCAAATAAAAAGTTAGATTTTGGTCTTATCTGTCAATATTGAATGAAAATATTGTTGAAATACATATTGAAATAAATTTATTATTTTATGATTCTGATAACATACATTTAAATATGCATGAACACATTTGTAATTTCCACCTGAAGAGAAGTTAGAAGGTCAGTTAAAAGAATAAGTAGTTTATTAGATCAATATTAGAGTTGTGTGGTTGTGTTGCCGTTTTGTTGTCACAGGAGTATAAAGAACAACAAGTTGCTTTGGAACTAATAAAAGGGAAATTGCAGCAGATTGATGTTGATGTCTGTGGCTTTGGCTTGCTCTATTTTATTGTATTTTCTCCAAACATATACTTGGATGAAAACTAATTCAAATGTGATTTCTAGTGCTCGACTTATGTGTACAGGAACATTACAGAAACAGCTTCATTCAAAGCTGCATTGTTGCTGTTCTATACGGAACCAGGTGCAATATTGGAGCATCACTACATTTTAAATGTATATTAAACACAAAATACCACTGTTTCTGTGATTTTAATGACAGTTTATTGCTTGACTATAACCTGCACACTCATTCACCTTGTTTTGGAAGGCATGAAAAGAGAAAGAGAGAGATATATATATAATATCCTGCTAATATACTGAAAAACAAACTGTTGGTGACCAGTGTTTTTCTTATATATGACCAGTGAAATGTATGTTTATTTTTAGCTTTTCTCGCATTCACATGGTTGCAAATGTGATTGGCATAATGAACATTCAGGAACACATCTTAACTGACCTACAAAATCCCCAGATGTGAATACTCTTGAAAATCAGTGCTACTGCCTGAAACAATAAGTAAGATACCTGGGAAGGAATTCACGAAATCTGGCCTAACAGTACAATGTCAGCAAAATCTGTAAACTTGTCCAGTCCGTGCCAAATCAAATTTTAACTGTTATTTGTGGTTGTGAAAGTGCTCCACGCTATTAAGTATGTTTCAGTCACATGACTAATTTTGCTTCAAATTATCTTACGTTCCAGTTGGTATAGATTAATGTGGATTTTAGGGACTGTGTTAGAACAATAATAGGATTCATTTTTACAGGAAGTGTTTTGTAAAATACTCCCTATTATGTTTTGAAATAAGTAGCTAGTCATTAGTAATACACTGCTAACAAAACCTAGGAAATATTTCAGAATATTTCTAAATGAATATAAAGCAAGTAACAAAATAGGCATTTAATTTTATTTCTTTAAAAAAGATCATCAGAAAAGCAAATGAAAAGTCAAAGATGGTTGCTTGATTACGCAAATGAGATGTAGCAAGTGACATATTCACTGGAGTGAACAGAAGCATGTCAAACTGGACAAGAGTGCCTCACATTGGCTGTTCAGTAGGGTGTATGGTCACAGAATACTGCTAAAAAATACACTAACAGTGATGGGGCATGGACAGGATCAGACTGTCCAGCTGTTCGTGTGGAACTCAATTGTTAAAAAAATGGTGGCCAGACTCACTTTTTTGACTATAAAATTCTACCCAATGCTCTGACAAATAGGTTGGAAAGGTGTCTGATAACTATTATTATAACTATACACTATTATTAATAGTGATCAGTCTGATCAGTCTTTTTTTAGTGTTTAGAAAAGACATTCTTTCCTTTTTAAGACATTTGAGGCTCTTAAGTTCACCTCTTGGATTTAGATGTTATATATACTCATTGAGAAAAAAGTGACTTGCCCAAATAAAAATGTAAATTGCATGCAAAATTTGGCATGTAGGTCACATAGGTTGTCTCTCATTGCACGCCTTCCAACTGGGAATTTTAGCAGGATAATGCTCAAGAATGCATTGTATCGGTCAGATCAAAACAGGATTTATTGCCAACTGAGCATTTATGGGAGCAGCTGGGACACCAGCTTTGACAACCTACCAGTGTGTAGGATCTACATGCCTACACATCTATAGGAAGATGTGCCGCAATATACCATGCAGAACCTGAATACCAAACAGCATCTCATCTTGTATCCAAGCCAGAGGTGGACCAACAGGCTACTAGAATCTTATTTCATTATACAGTTTTCCCCAATAAAATATCTGTTCACTTTAATATTGTAATCAGTAACATATATCATAGTTACAATAAGACATACCTAGTTTCATTTGATTTAAATAGCTCCTTCATGGTGAGTTACTTTTGTCAAAGAGTGCACTAACATACATATCTTGCTAAAACAAAATAGTTTACTATAAACTGATCCCTGACAGAATTCCTCATTCAAAGAGGAATACAAAAAGAGAAGGCCTTTCTTTTGCACCTCACAGCCTTTGAGCTATTGCTGTCATCCCTGTGGAAATAGATCTGTGTTCTGTAAGTTCTGAAGCTTTAGAACCTGTGAAACTATCAGCATATGCATATGGTCTCACTGTTATCTTTAGAACTAATAAAGGCGTCTGATAGAGTGTCTTGACAAGATGCAGGAAGCTGAAAAATTGACTTTCGATAAAAGTACATCCCAGTTAATAGGATACGTTGCCCCCTTCCATCTCCCTCAAAAGCGCTTTTGAGATAGAGAAGGTAGCAAAGTATTCAGCGTTTACTTCAGAACTACTGGAATTGTGGATAAAATTCCAGGAACAGTCCAGTGATGGAGGCAGATTCTCCACCAGATGTCATAAAAGATTACTAGTTATTTGTAACTTATCATCTTAGTGTTGTGGAACACTGTAGTAGGTCCAGATAGTCTTTTTTATGGTTTTTTTAAACTTGAAGTGATGTATTGATGTTACCACTTACAGAAAATGGACAGGGGTTAATTCATATTGCAGCCTGAGTAAAGGCCATGCACCTGCAAACTGCAACACTGCTTTTCTGTGGGGACAGTGCCCCTTGGGCATGTTTTTGTTTAGCAATGTAGAGAACAGTTGGCAGAATAGAATATGTCAAACAACTATGTTTAAAATCCCAGAGGGTTGTTCAGGAAATAGCTATTTGGATTTTACGGTTCTGTGCTTGCCACTTGGAGCCTTTTTAAAATATCATGGGAAAATGGGGCACATTATGGGTTGAAGGAACCACTTTTCTCCAACTCTTTCGAACCGACCTATATACGCAGTCCTATTAGAACTACTGTGACCAATACAGCAATACAGAAAACATTTAACATGAGGGAGCATGACACATTCATGTTTGATAGCAGATAAAGCAAGTCTAAAAAGACAATAGACAATTTCATTAAACATAAAAAAGGTCTCCTTTCACCTAACTGTTATGCCTTTTGTGACTTGGTGTTTAGTTGGTGGTGATGTAAATGTTTCTTTCTCACAGATATTCTCCCTCTTTGGTCAGCTATTATGAGTTGTTCATAAGGTGACAGTAACAATGACAGTTAATTTAGTGAAAGTTAATCTCTTTTTTCCTAGAGAACTGTCACCTACTTGGAGACCCCCTGCAAATTTGTAACTGCTAGTTATAGTCAACTAATATTTAACTGGTAAAATTTCCCAATGACCCAATTCTTTTCTTCATTGTCCCAAACTCATGACGTAGTGTCTCGGTGCTGTAGGTGACAGTAGAAAGAAACAGAATTAAGCACTTTCCACTTTCCACTGAGATATAGCTTCTCATTTCCAAATTACACATATCTAGAAACACAGAAAGCATTGCAAATATGAGTCAGCATCTAGCAGTATCCATACATTTAAATAAAACCCAAACAGCATCTAGTGGTATTTTTTAGAGAAAAATACAGAGGTCTGCCCAAGCAGAGAACAATAATATGTGTTGGCGAAATAATATAATAAAACATGAAAGTACCCGGAAAACATACAGTACATACCCATCATCTGGCATAACAATGCAATCAATTATAAACTGACAACATGACAGTATGCAAATTGATTAAATTAGAGATAATAATAAATCTCTATGATACTTTCTCCTGCTCACATTTTACAAACTTTTTAACACAAACTATTATCTTATAAAAAAACTGCATTATTGCTTATCTGTGCATAATACTGACATAAGCTGTAGGCTACAAGCATCTCTATAATGGCATAGAATAGAGATTTGTCAGATTTGTGATGCACGGACCTAATAATAACACAACTAACTCAAACAAAAGGGTGCCTAACTGCAAAAAAGCCAGGACAAAGGACAGTGCATATCAGTTACTATCATTCAATAAAAGCAACCAGACTAACAGACAGAATTATGGTAAGACCAAGAGTCTAATCAGACTACAACTAATCTGCCTGAGATATAACTGCATGCAATCTCTAATTTCTATGTCAATTTGTCAATCTGAAAAATCAATCCTGGAAGGACCGAACTTCCCAAAAAATATGTTCATAAGTAATTAGGAAAGCTCAAATAGAGGTTTGGTAAATACTTTAACAAATATGAAGAAACGATGTAAAAAGGAATTAAGTAATAGCAGGGAAGAAAGTAATAACAAGCGAATGGAACTAGATGGAAGCAAGGAAAGCAAGAGGGAAAAGGCAACAAAGATAGAGAAAATAAACTAAATGAAGAAAACGTTTATTGAAATGTAAGTTAGAAAATGAGAACAGGGGTTTGGAAGCAATGAAGTTATGAAGGAAAGAGGAAATAAAAGCTGTTAGGAAGGGGGAAAAAAGGAAGCACGATGGATAAAAATAGAAGCTTACCTTCAGAAAGGAAGCCTCATGAAGTGTCCACTTCAGCTAACATAACATCCACATGCGTGTTTTTTATCCACAAACAATCAATGCGGACTAAACAGACTTTCAGACATGATTAATCAATAGCACAGGTAATCCTCATGCTAAAAGCAGATTGCTGCCTGAACTGAAAGCTGTGCTTACGGTGCCGTGCTAGTTGCCAGAAGTTTGTGACGTCTTAAGACTGCCAAAACGCCATCATTGGACCTTTTTCCAAGGCACTTCATTTTAAGAGGATACTCCACCGTAGTCAAAAATCTATTCATTTCGCACGGTGGTACAGTAGGTTTTAGTACCTCATGGAAAAATAAATCAAAGTAAATAACATTTAGGCTACAAGCCTACCTCTTATCTTCCCAGCAACCCCATTTACACAGAGATTTAAAGCTCTCCACAAATCCACACAAATCCAATCCTGTGATTGTACGTTAGAACATGGAATGTGGGTTTTGAACAGCAACTGTAACTAAATTTGAAATAACAAGGTTTGTGCAGCAGTTTTACATGCTTGAGTCCCACTGCTACCCTTGCGCATTGAGCAAGGTCCTTTACCCTCAGGGGTTTGCAAGAATGCATCAGCTGTAATGCATCACCTGAACAAGGGAGTTTGCTAAGTTCTGTAAATGAAGTCAGCACAGTTACACAAAAGCAATTTTAATTATATGTCCCATAATGTCTGTTTGCTATCTAACAGCTTATAAGCCAGCAGTACAACTCAGCAATGAAACGCAACTAATGCAAAGAATCACCAGAGCATGCAGTGAGTTGCTTGTTCTGCCAATTTCAGAGGCAGCCTTGCGAACACCTCTGCTCTTCTGCATCGAATGCCTGCTCACTAAAATGGATGAATCTGCTTATATTACAAAACAACAGAAGCTACAGGGATTGTTCTGCCAACTACATCATGGAGACGAATGACTTCACCCACACTTTGACCTCCCTCCCTATTTTACCATTCACCAAGGAGACATATCTTATTCACTCTATAAAGACAGAACTATTATCTATCAGTGATGGCCAATAGTACAAAGCACAAGCTCCAGTAATCAATTAGACATATTTATTTCTTCTGCAGCTGGTGACAATTTATTATTTACAATGTCTATTTACCTAAATCAATTTATTCTGCTGGCCACCACAAATAAACACCACTATATATGACCTGACAGGTGACATCCTCAGTTGAGAAATCTCA
Organism: Parotocinclus haroldoi; assembly: GCA_034779995.1. Taxonomy (NCBI): domain Eukaryota; kingdom Metazoa; phylum Chordata; class Actinopteri; order Siluriformes; family Loricariidae; genus Parotocinclus; species Parotocinclus haroldoi. The sequence continues at coordinate 43,918 of JAUZST010070071.1, read as the reverse complement.
CCCTGACTTAACATTCGTAATACTAGAAGATTTTAACCAGGATAACCTCTATATATGAAGATTTTACATTTAAATGACAAAGACAAACGGCGAGACCCTTGCAATTGGTACAGATCTGTTCATTTCAGATCATTTCTATGATCTGAAATTAAGTTCTCCTGCATATTCTGCATTCATGATTATGTTCCTTCACTGACTAATTCGATTTACCTTGATACACTGATGTCTGACAAAAATAACTGACCAAAACACTGACCACCAAACAATGCATGAGTCTCGAGGACTCAGCACTCAACACTCAAGGAACTTATGGGTCCTCTCTGTTCCAGAACAATGTAGCAGAATAAAGTTCCCCTGGCAGTGCAAATGGCTTGGGCTCTTCTATGACTGAAGACTCAATGCATCTATAACTTAAGTGAATTAACATAACTCAGTTTCATTACTGGCACTGTCAAATCTTCATTTTTACCGACACCAACTGGTTTTGGCTACATGATTTTCTTAGGTTGTAGGCAATATATCAGCATTAAAAACGTATACTAAGAAGACCATAAAGTACTTCCGTAAGTCACTCTGGAAAAGACTTCGGTAAATGCACTGTAAATGTAACGTAAGCAAGTTAAATGCAACACAAGATAGCACACAGTTCTTCACCACTGCTACAACACATGTCTGAATGTTTTTTTTCAGAAAGCTCTGCTGGGAAACTCTGATCACACAATGCTCCTCTCTTAAAACTGTTAAGCCCTATAAAGAGTTGCTTCACTTTGCCTTGCAACACTTAATAGCCACAATGCACTGACTGTGTAGACAGGAATAGTGCCATTTTACAATATATTTATGTCTCTTGTTAACAGTCGACATATTATGAACAGCAAACTCTTCACTGTGGAGGATTAAACATCTTGAATATCTCAGTGAGATTTAAGATAAACATAAATGCAAAACGCAATTCAAGTGAAATAGCCAATTCTGATTATAATTATACAGAAAATAAACATTATATGTCAATGCAAAATCATGCCACTCCCAGAAAATGACACTGATGATTTTCCACACAAGCTCAGTAAATTTGATTAGTTTGAAAATAATTTAGATCCCCCTAACTACTACAACATTAGCCTGCCTTCACCTGTTCAGAGGAAAAAGTAACCTGCTGTAAAAAGAAGCTAAACAAAAGTATGTTGTCTCAAAATGATCACCTCTCTCCTTCTTCCCTTATCATCATCTGATAAACTGGCTTTAAGTTCAACAGCTTTCTTGATCAATGCTCATCCCTTAGTATTTTAAAATGGCATTTTTCCTCTTCCATCGTGGATATCATGGTGTACTCATATCGTTAGAAATGTGAAGACCTAATTATCACCATTTTTACATTTTGTTGAAGCCATGTGCAAAAATCAAATAACATTTCCTCATCGATCGGCACTCAATAACCCATAATGAGTTTACTCCATAATGTAACATTTAAACACACCTTTAGGTTCAGGTTACTCAGATGAGGGGTGGAATAATTTATTTCTTTTGTGGTGTAGTATGGGGATCCAAATCTGAATGAATCTGAATGGCTTACTGAACTTCCCATGTTTTCAAAACTAACCAATCTACAAAGAAATGACTGGGTTGTCTGTTTAACAGTTCAGTTTTAACAGGTAGGCACTCCAGGCACACAAGCATACACTCATAAGGTACACATGCTTAACCGCTCGTTAATGCAAATATCTAATTACCCAATCACATGGCAGCAACCCTGTACATTTAAGTGTACATGCATGGTAAAGATGACCTTCTTAAAAGCACCAGAATGAGGAAAAAAGGTGATTTAAGTCACCTTTGAATGTGTTATAGCTTCTGAAAGTTCATTTTTTAAAGTAAAAAAAGTATTCTGTCATAATGCAACTCTATTGTCCTCACATCATCTGTCACGGTGTAGTATGACAAGGCTAAAAAGAAACTTGAATAGGTAGTAATTAAAGCCTCAAAAGTAATTGCATGTAATCATCAGTGTGATCACTATACCTCATGTACGAAGAAAGTAGCTTTAAACTACATCAGTAATCATTCCATCATTTCAACCTTTCTCGCAGCAGATGATACATACTGTTGATGAGCATACAACAAGCTGCATATGTCAGTGTCATTCCTAACTCTAAGCTGCACCTTACTGACTTTCAGTCTATTTGGGTTTGCTACCTTTTACCATTTCCTACCTTTTTCATCATAATACCCTATCTTAACGTGACTGAAAGCATGGATGATACAACCATAAGCTAATTCAAATGGTGAACCTCCTGAGTTCATGGACTTTGTATTGCAGTGCAATATTACCTGTTTTCAGATTCAGTTTTCACCACACTCTGTGCTGACAGTTTCCTGAAATGAAATATTATTTCCACTAAGGACGGCTCATTTGAGGTACCTCGTCTCACCTCCACCGTGTCATTTATCACCACTCACCACATGCCTGAAAAAATCCCTAAAGATATAATTAGCCAACTCTTTAAATGCCAGCACAGATCTGACACTTTCCAGCACAGATCTGCACACCATTTTAAGTGCAATTTAGCTTTTTCCATTGTACATTGTTGATCTTTTTACAGATAAAAAAAAAGCAATACCCTGTATTTATTTATTCACATGTTTTATCCCAGCGTGTTCTTGTTCAGGGTTATGGGGCTCCAACAAATATACCTGGGGAACTTGGGGGCATATGATGTTGTGCAACTGCAGCATTGCAAGGACCAATGATGTTCTAATGCTGGACATTTCATGCTGAAAGTCTTTATCAGGCTGATCCAGGAGCAGCCCCTACAATGGAATTTTGCACCGAAGCGTGTCCTTGCAGAAGACACAGCACAGAAGCAAAGCAGAAACTGAAGACATTCATGCTCATGAATGTATGAATCTAAAAGTATGGAGTACAGTACAGTATTCACACACCAAGACCAGCTATGAGGTATACCTGTTCAATTGCTTGCTAATGCAAATACGATTTCAGTCAATCATATGGCAGCAACTCAGTGCATTTAGGAAGGTAGACATGGTGAAGACAACATGCTAGTGTTTACACTGAGCATCAGAGTTAGGAAGAAAGGTCATTTAAATCACGTTGAACGTAGCATGCTTGTTGGTGCGAGACAGTATGGTCTGAGTAATTCATTAAGTGCAGATCTACAGATCAACACAGAGAGTGTTGCATGCTGCTGTGACATTTGGGTGGTAGGGCCAGAATTTGGCAAACACAACATAAAATCATTGATCCATCCTCTCTCGTATCAACGTTTCAGGCTGCTGGTTATGGTGTAATGGTGTGAGGCATATTTTCTTGGCACGTTCTGGGTTCCTTAATATCAAACTGAGCACCGTTTAAATGTCACAGCCTTACTGATTAGGCTACCAATAAATAATTAAACTATTATTTCTAAATAATTAGCCACTAAATAAAAAAGCAAGTTTAGGCTACTAACTGATGGGAGAGTAAATGATGTATGTACAGGTAAGGTAAGAAGTTACACAGAATGCCATCCCGTTCAACTACTTCCCATTTAATGGTTTTAATAGATAGCGACCCAGTGTATTAATCTACTCCAATATATCACAGCATACACACACACTAGGGGAACTTTAGAGACACATCTAAAACATGCAAAGGCCACACAAAAGAGAGGACCTTCTTGCTCTGAGGTGCCCCCCCCCAGAACACTGTGCTGATCACTGTGCTCTTTTTAGCAAAATTGTCCACCATATCATGTCTTTTTCTGACTCATATTACACAACCCCATAGCACACTATGTTTTGTACTGCACTCCACATATTTTGCTAAAAAAACATGAGAATTACCAACAAATCTGCCTTTTGTCTACGTCTATGCAGATGCACAACATCAGTATGCAGCATTTTATTGTTTTGGGAGCTTGCAACAGGTTTACCTAGAAAATCTTAAAAATAGCATTTTATTTTGCCCATCATCCAACTAGATCAGTGTCCCTGTGGCAAGAGGAGCTTTTTTCAAGTTAGGAGGGGTTTTGGAATCTCAGAACCCGAGTGAATCAGACTTAATTGGCATTCCTACTGTTACCTGTACAGTGAAAGCTCCTCTCAGCAGTGAGCTCATTTTAAACCATGGGGATTACAGAATGGTATGGCATCCTGTACAGTAGAGGAAGCTTTTTTTCTGTTACCCTGCTTGCTTCAGTGTCTTTAGGCATGGTTCACATTAAATTCATGTTTAAAACATGTTCTAGTCTAACTGGTTTTGCTATTGCTCCAATTAAATGGTGAACATAAATATATATTTTTACATTTACATTTAGTAATTTGTTGGACGCTCTTATCCAGAGCGACTTGCAAACTGTGTACACAGTTGAAGCTAAAGCCATTATGCAAATACTAAATTACCTACAAGTATTCATTAGCAGTCTGACGAGAAGCTACTGCCAGCAGAGCATAACTAGCAAATTCTCAGTTTGACCCTAACATCACATACAATACCAACTTCTTACAGTCTGAGAAAACAAAATAAAATTGGACAAAAATACACACAAAGAGCAGGTACAACAGTATTTCACAAAAGTGATTACACCCCTCACATTTTTTATGGAACAACACTGAAGACATGACACTTTGATACAAAGTGAAAAAAGTAGTCAATCTACAGCTTGTATGACAGTTTACATTAATGTCGGAACCACTGGCAACAAAAGTAAGTACACCACTTTGTGCCCAATTAGCCATTTTCCCTCCTCTGTATCATGTGACTCGTTATTGTTACAGAGTTTCAGGTGTGAACGGGTAGCAAGTGTGCTAAGTTAAAATGACCCCAAACACATCCAAGACAACCACTGCTTTGCTAAAGAAAAAAGGCTAAAGCATGCTGGACTGGCTAAGCATATCTCCAGACCTAAACTCTATTGAGCATCTGTAGAGGAGCACAAGCTCTCTAATATGTACCAGCTTTGTTATGTCATCATGGAGGAGTGGAAGAGGATTCCAGTGGCAACCTGTGAAGGTCTAGTGAACTCCATGCCCAAGAGAGTTAAGGCAGTCATGGAATATAATGGTGGCCACACAAGATATTGACACGTTGGGATCAAGTTTCCATTAGGTATGTACTCACTTTGTTGCCATTAGACATTAATGGCTGTGTGTTGAGTTATTTTGAGGGCACAGTCCTGACTACTGTAGACTGAGTACTTTACATTGAATCAAAGTATCACATATTCAGTGATATCCCTTGTAAAGATATAGTAAAATATTTACAAAATCTAAGGGTTGTACTCACTTTTGTGAGCTACTGTAGGCATTGTTTAAAGAAGTCAATCTTCAGACTTTTGTGGAAGAGAGTCAACGGGCCTTTCTGAAGCTCATGCAACCAATGAGGAGCTAAGACACTGAAACATCAAGATAGACCTTGTGGGCATGGATCAGTTTCAGAGAAGTATGGACAAGAACCATGAGAATCTGGGCATCTTTCCTAATGCTTTGCAAAATAAATTTTCAAGAACTTGCGATTAATGTTTAGTAGATGGAAAAATTAAGGTTGTTGTCCAAAATCTCACCAAGAATCTTTGTAGTATGAACCAGATGGAGAGTGACACTTTCTATGTTAAGCAAGATATAAGTGCCTGGGAATTATTGGAGGGAATTAAACTGTAAGTTTAGTACCATCTAACAACAAAGGACCAAACAATGAGGAATGTGCAGTAATCATGTGAGGTGGTGAGAATGAACCTCCTGTCTCCCCTGTGCCACCCATTTATCTATGCCTCTTTTTTGAAAACCGAAATATGTTCACCCTACCCACCTCACCCTACCTAGCAGCTTAGCTCTAACTGTGACATGAGACTAAATATCCTAGTCATGTTTAGGAAAAGTGGTGGCTCAGCAGGTAAGTCTCTTGACCACAATTGTAAGTTTCAATTTCAGATTCTGGCTCTGCCAAACTACCACTGTTGGACCCTTGAGCAAGGCTCTTAATGCTAAGTTCAGTTGTGAGTCACTATGGGGGAGGGTGTCTGCTAAATGATGTAAATGTTTGCTCATAAATAACATCTGATTTAGAAGTGTAGGGGACAATCTACGACACAGTCTGTTTGCTGGCAGACCAGCGGCTGAGATTACTCGGAGAATCCCTTCTCTGCAGGTAGTGATGTGCTGAAAATGCACTAATAGCCAAAAAGTGTAGCCTAGGGAATGCTGCAAAAAATGTAAACCAACACTGCACAGAATTTGTGCCCAGGGCTGGTGGTATATAAATGAAATATCTAAAAACAAGTAGTAGCTGCAGCTTTCAATTCAGCTTTGCTCTTAGGTGCTGATGATAATTTATGTTACGTTTATATGTATATTTGAACGATAAACCCAAAAATATAAATAAGCAAAGTAAGCCAAAGGCATCCTGGAAGGCCACCTTCTGTTCTGATGATCAGGGTGATGGTGGATATTCTAGAGCCTAACTTCAAATTGTGCAAGTTGGGGCAGGGACATCACAGGGTACGATAAACTTGACTTTCACTTGACTTTCAAATGTATATAGCAATTGTTTTTGCATACAGTTGCCTGTGTATGAAGTAGGGGATGTCAGTTGAGGTATCCTACACTGACCCTTTTGGCACTTTTCTGAGACTCTGACCAGGAACATAAGATGTTCCATAATATAACATGTGACAAATATGTTTATATCATAAACCAAAAAAAGCAAGCACCCAGATAGAAATGTCAAAAAACTTGAAGCTGAAGTTATTTCTGAGGCAGATATGTAAATGATTACAGGTGTGGTCTGATTAGACACTGGGCCTGGCCACAAAAACACTTAAACGCGCTTCAATTGCTGTCCTATAAAAAGGCCCCCAAAGGCTGCTTTTAGGTAATGCACCTCTTGGTGAGAAAACATTGGCTGCCAGCCATGATACAAGGTACAATAACAGTTCAGCAATATATGTAGCGTATCCAATCGCCACTTATTGCCTCTCATGGCAGGGCTTCCATTGTACATTTTTCAGCAGGTTAATGCTCTCCCAGACACACAGCAATGGTTTTCCAGGGATTCCTCCACTAGATTGCAACACTTTCTGTGGCTTGCCTGGTTGCCAGATTTATCACCATGTGCAGGATCTACAGGCCTAGCTGTAAGATTTGCATTGAGCAAATGTGCCAAAGTATTTCATATTGAACCTGTTTGAGGAAACTGCACATCGGTATCTCAGTTTGTATCCAGGCTGGCCCAACAGGCCATAATAGCCTTGTTTCAGTTGTATAGTTTTCCCCCAGTAAACCATTAAATCCATTTGCTCTAACACTGTATTCACTAACATATATCATTATATCAGTATCACTCGTTTCCAACAACTCCCTATTGGTGAGTTATTTTTTTGTCGATGATTGTATTAGTAGCTAAATTAAATGACCTTTTAAGTGATTGCATTTATCAGACAATTATTTGTCAGCTAATGGTTAATCATAAATCTTAATTACGCTGAATAATGCACATCATTAAGACAAATAGACTATCCTTCCATTGCAAACACGTCCCTGAAGCTGCTCTCTCAGCTGTTCTTTCAGTGAAGCAAGTGCCTACCTTGGACCCTAATTAAAGCCATTTCCAATGTGAATGCTGCTCAGACACATGCCACAGCCTATTTACACACAACAATTTGAAATTCATATTTCTCTTTCAAGCGTTCTATCTGCTCTTGCTTTGCCCCCACATTAGCAGTGTGTAGGCTAACATGCACTGTCTTTGTGTTCTCCTTCAACATTCTGCCTGACAGTAATCACAGCCAAAGATTCCAGTATGAATGTTGACTTACGTGCAAACAAGAATGCTCAGGCTATATACATAATACAAATACATATATATTCGATGTATATTTTATAATTGTGTAATTATATTCATAACAAAATTGTATTTGCAGTTTTATACAAACACCACTAAGTAATATGTAATTAAGAAAACAATAATTAGGCACCGAATAAGCGGTTACTATGGCAAGAATAAATCATTTCAGCACAAAAGGCAGCGGTATTGCACGAACAAATTGCATAATCCACTAATGTTTCTACATAACTTCACAACTAAGGCAAAGTGATTTAAATAACACAGAAAAACATATTCCAAAGCGCACACGTGCACAGACAACACACGAACGCAGAGCCCTTATAGCATCAGTGTGCCAGATATAGTACCCTACCACCCACACACTTCTCAGCAGGCAAACACAGCACACAGATTTGCTGCACGCAAAGAGCTAGAGGATTTTTTTTCTCACCATATCAAGTAAATTGGTAGAAAAAAAAAGGACAGCGCACACACACAACCAAGCGAAGATTGGAGTCAGCAAGCAGGCTCTGAGTATTACGAAGGGATGAAGGCAGAAGGAAAATCCTGTGCTCAGCCTTTTATGGCATTTTTTACACCGAGATACACCATTTGAACACCAATTGAAAATCTTGCTAGATTGGGCCTTTACCAGAAAATGATCAGCCGCTTTTACTCCCCAAGCGAACTCTAATTGGTTATTAAAGCTCAATGCATGCCTTACTTGTCCACTACACTGAAGGTTACATGTTCCTTTGCTTTACTTGTAACGGGGGAAATCACACCAGTAAGACGTTCATCAGAAAACTCCATACAATTGTGAACATTACACGATTCTGATCACTCACCACACATTCTGTAGGCTGCTCGGGAATAATTTACCAAATGTGTTTTGTGCAGGAGCTTGGTCAGCTGGTAAAATGCAGTTATGCTCTTGGTTATGGCATTGTTGGAAAATAATGATCTCTTGAGAGCAAAAAAATCCCAGAAATGTTTTGCCATTTAAATATGTATTACTTTACAAAAATTTGCATTACAATGCATTTCTGCTGATTCTGCAGCTGTCTGTGTGGCATGTGTTTAACTTTACTTGATCAGACCTTGCGCATAGGCTTGAACAGTCATGCGTTTATACAGAGAAAAAAAACCAACACAGCATCCTCACAAACCCTATTACACCATCGTTGCTTACATTCGCAAGGGCTTTTACCCCTGGATTTACATTAAAAAATATTATTATATTTTATTTTATATATTATATTTCCAGACTTTCACTGCAGCCTCTTTCAGTAAGTGTTGCAGAAGAAGCCATGCCATTACCTCCTTGTATGTTTGGGATCATGAGCAGATCCTTTCTTTCTACTATATTTGAGTATTTCCAGCACATTGGTAAAGGTGAATATTTGTCTCATCAGTCCATAAATCTTTGTCCCAGAATTTCTGAGGCTTGTCTCTGTATTTCTTATCCAACACCAGCCTGGTCTTTCTATTCTTCTTGCTTAATAGTGGTTTTCATCTTCTGGTGAAGCCTCTGTACTTTTATTCATGTTCTCAATCTTCTGTGAAGAGTACATTGTAATATCTTCACTCCTGTCCTCTGGAGGTTGTTTCTGATGTCACTAACAGTTGTTTTAAGGTTTTTCTTTATAGCACACAGAATGGTTTTGTCACAGCTGTGGTTTTCCTTGTTCAACCTGTTCAACATCTTTTACTTAGTACACCAGTGGCGACTTTCTTCTCCAGGTTTTCTCCAGGATCCAGGCTATTGCCAATATCTGTGTAATGGCTTTGATTGATTTCCCATCTTCAGCTTCAGCTTAACAATATATATATATATATACAATTATATTTTTGGTAAACATTTTTTTTAATCGGTTGTTAATTAATTTTAGAAACACTATAAAAAGATTGAGCACATGGAAGCCTAAGCTTGTCAACTCAGGGACGTTTTTCCATTGCTCTTCTGCTCCCTTTCTCGACTGGGCAACAGAAACACATCTAAACGCCTAGTGTCTAACACAGTATCTCAGAAATTGTTTTCTCACCAAGTCACAAGGCAAAAAAAACAAGTCTGTGAATTAGCTGAGCCTATGCAGCGTGACTTTGGGGAAAACATTCTGTAAGGTTCATAACAATGTCTCAGACAGTGTTTGAAGCACAGTTTTAAATCGCCGTGCTGACACATACACATCCAGCTGCTGAGGTCATTGCTTTTTAATGTTTGTGCTCAGAACGAAACGCATACCCACAACAGATATAGTGAAGTGGAGTCTTACTGATAAAAAAATAAATCACTGTATGATACAACATCATTTCAGCTGGTGCAGTGTCCACTGACAGCGCAGGTAAAAAGATTTCAACAAAATGAAAAATGATTACAACCACAATACGGTGACTCCTGAATTTCACACTACATATTCTCGCCAAATTAAGTTCCTGGATCTCCTTATACTCTGTATATATTCAGTTATGTCAGCATAATATAGCGGCATAGCTGCAATGGCTTTCCTACGTGTCTATTATAAATGATCTGGGTGTGCCTTTACCTCTCTAGCGGGCAGGACATAACCTTGGGACACCTCCAAAAAAACACAAATAAAACTTTGGATCAAGTTTTGGTACGAGTTTGGAAGGACTTGTATCAAGAATCTCAATTACGGGATCACTTAATACATGGGGAACCACTAATAACCAAGATGGTTCTGAACCAAACTCTGCCACTCCAGTTCATGTCCCACTTCAAGCCTTCCTGACCTCAGTCCAGTTGTGTATGTTTCCTGGCACCAAGAAAACAGTCCAGATGTGAAGGTTGGGTTTAAAAGGATGGTTGTATCCCCCAGAAACCTTATGGTTTTCTGATCAACTGGAGCTTAGAAAGACACCCTGATATCTGCAGACTTCAAATCTGAAAACCCCATGCTGCAAAGTTGGCAACTACCTTTGGGGGTGCATTCAAACCAAGCAGCAGATCAAGTATTGTTTTCAATATATTGCATTAACATACAGTGTGGGAAGACTCACTAATTACATGAAACAACTTTTTTGCAAGAAATGCCACAGTTTTAACAATAGCTTACATGTCAAAATTAATACATAACTACAACACACCGACTGCAATTCTCTTGGCCGATTCCGATTCCAGTTTTTTAAACATATTATTGGCTGATTGATTTCCCTTAGATTATAGTTGTTTTCTTTCTATGAAATATTAATGACAGCATACATAAACAAGTTGTTCACCTTTTCTGTTAATGGAAAGGTCTTTATTTCTAAAGAGAGGCAACAGAGCTGCTGGCTTATGCATGGCTCCATGCTTTTGCTAGTTTCAAATTTAACCTGTTTGCTTTAGTTTAGTCCTGCTTATTCAGAAAGGTGATTTATTTATTAGTCTCATTAAAGTCGTTGTTAGTGTGCTGAAAAGGTGTAACTGTGACTGGAACAGAATTAGTTATATTAGCGATTACTGGTTATGGAAGATAACGCTTTTGTGTCAGATTTGTTAAGCAATAATGAGTGGGGTGGTTTTCTTCCAAATGCCACTGTACAATCCCCTGGACAACAGCCTGTCAACAGCAAATTGATAGTAAGTAGAGATGTGGACCTATTGTAATACATACATACATGTATGGATATATATAAACAAAACCTAAGCAAGTTGGTAGAAGCTCATTAACCACACATGGACATAACAATATAGTCTGAACAATATAGTTCACCCAAAGAAGATGGGTCCCTTATTGAGTCTTGGTCCTTCCAAGTTCTGTTCCTTCTACATTTAGGGAGTTTTGCAACTGTCACCCAAGGTCAATTTGGGATTGGCCTTTAAAGATAATATTACATTGTAAAGCTGCTTTGAGACAACTATTGCACTACACCATTGGAAAAGCAGTATATAAATAAATTACACTTTGACTTAATGGATTGGGCCATTTGATAAAAATGAATAAGTCATTTTACACAGGTGAGAAAGAATAGATGAATGTACAATGTAGTACGTGCATTTGTTCATTAAATTATAATGACACTGTAAATGAAAGTGCCACTTTGATACTTATGTGATCCAGTAACATAAAGCATTTCCTTTTTTTGCCACAGCAAAAGCATCAAATCAAATACTTACTAAAGAGTCAGCAGCTTTGCATATTGCCTTTTATTTTTAAATCAAACACCCAGTCTTCACAGTTTCCCAGTCGGTTAAATATCAGTCCATGACAAAGTGCTTTGCAAACACTTTTCAGGGTTTCAAAATACATCTGAAATCCAGTGCCTATGCAAAACCTTTGGGAACACAGAGAGGGGGTTGGGGGAGCAGGTTGCCCTGGAAACAGTGTCCTGGTTTTCACATTTCTCAATTAACAAATTAACAAAAAAAACTCATTTAACAAACTAAATTTTAGACTACAACACGTCACAAAATCAGTCACATTCCCTATCAGAGGTAGACTATAAATAATGGTTTTCCAGTTTAATACATCTGCAGAATTTAGCATGTGCTCTTAAGCAGAGAAAGGTACAATACAACTACGCAGTAGATGCTTAACGAACAAGTGCCCAACAATGGCAGCACAGCAGAGCTGGGACTAACACATTCTATTTACTAGATTTAATTACTAGAAAGCAATTGCCACTGAGCCGCATAGTCCAGCATATCTAAAACAGCACACTATAGAATAAAATGCAAACACTAGTCAGAAATTAAGTTTTTAAGCAAAACCCTTCACAACATGGATACAATAAAGAATAAACAAAATGCTATTAATTAAAATGATTAAAATACTGCCGATGTGCAATGGACTGGCGTAGATTTCAAGTTAGATTTGTTAAAAGCTCCAAGATCCAGCCACACACTTGCTATAATACAGACTATATAACAACAAAAGCATACTTACACTACCTGCTTGTGACATGCTAAGAATAAGGTAAAAAAACCTGATCATGGCTTTAGCTTCCATAATCCTGACTCACTAAAGTGATCCTAATAAAGAAACAAAAAATGTATCTCATATGAAATACACCACGGTACTTTTGTTTGTAAGTGTTTAAAGGTAGGCTCTGTCAATAGAGGAATTAGCCCACCACTATTTATATACATTCTATGAATTTAAATACTTAACTTTATATGTGTTTCTGATTTGTCTAAAGACATCTAATTTTTGGTCTGTCTTTACCATTTTAAAATGTTCAAAAGAGCAAACAATCCACTAGTCACTTGTATGCAATGACTAGTTTCTTTATTTATGATTGTCCTTTTTAACAAACAAACTTTATTTAACTATTTAAACAAATGTTGAGCTTTCTTTACTTCAATGTTTAAACCATACAGTTATTCCGTCTCCTTATGCATTATTTAAATCAATGTATTGTTTGGTTTCACAGAACACAATGTTTTCAGTCATACATCAAAAAACCCGATGGTAAGGATGTGCAGACATGGCTTAAAAGATAGTCCTTTAAGTTGATTGATAGCAACAACAAGGTAGAACATATCGCCAAGCTTTTAACCATGTATAAAGGCAAAACTCTCTTACCATGTGAAATTGGAGTGCCTGCTGTCATGAAGGTGTTTATTACTGGCCCTAAAAAACATGTTGACACAGACACCTATCCCTGATCAATAGAGCACAATCAATCCGGTCCTGTTAAATAACCCTTGTCACATGCTAGTCCACCATTACTCTTGACAATTATTTCTACCAGTTTGCTAAGCCCAACCAAAGAAGTCATTTTTGCAACAGTACATATTCAAAATCTGCTGCATATTTTCTTTATTCTTTAAAACTTGCCATTAGAGCACAATTTATTTCGCATGTATCTGTTCACATAAATTTTTTTACTATATCAGAGACTTGCTTACTTACTAAGGTTTTATTGTACTTCAGCCTTGGTATTAGGCAGTTATAGATGTATAGATATGTGGATATAGATAGTGAATGGCCGAACTTGTGTGTGACATACTATAAAAAGACCCTTAACTACATTTTTGAATAAGATATTGTTAGTATGTTAACACATATATAAAATGTTTAAAATGTGTTTACAAAACACAAGCTCATTTGCCGTTTTTGGTTTATTTAACATCGATTTCAGCATCAACCATGTACAACAGCAACAAAGTTACTTTCAAACTAGTACTACATACACAGATCGGGCCAATTTAGCATAATAACGTAATCACTAATGCATGTTGGCCACTGAGTTCGGGTAGCGCAGGGGTTCCCATGTGAAGCGACCAGGGTCCTTCTGGGTGGACTCTGCATGTCTTCCCTGTGTCCGCATGGGTTTACTCCAGTTACTCCACTTTCCTCCCACAGTCCAAGGCTAACTGGCATCTCTATAATGGCCCTAGTGTGAGTGTGGGTATGAGAATGTGAGTTTGTGTGTCATACAATGAATTAGGGTTGTCTAGCGTTGTCCCTGCCTGGCACCCTATGCTGCTGGCTAGGCTCCAGCTCTCCCATGACCCTGTCCAGGATTAAGAGGAGAATAAAGTGAATGTCGCGATTGAACCGGGGACGGTGATGGTGGGTCATATATTAAATGTACAGATAGTACAGACAGTAAATCAATATTTTTATTATAGACACATACACCTGGGCCAAGTGCAGCTGGACTGAGATCCAGTCATCACACAACATGAATTATGCATCTTACTTAATTAGTCATACATTGCTTTGTAATGTAATCCCACAGCATTAACAAAGTATCGTGCTTTATGTTCCTCCAGCCTTAGTACCTGCATCACTTGTATGCGTGTAATACAGAGCATAATTATTATTCTGATGATGTTTTGATGTTTAGCAATCCTACACTGCTGCAGCTCAAAATTCAATATACAGTGTTCCCACATTTATGGCTGGGGTTACGTTCCAGGACCACCCACGATCAGCGAAAATCCACGAAGTGTGGACGCTATATTTATTTAAGTTTTATTTATATTATTATATTATTTACTTATTTAAACACTATTATAGCCGTAGAACTTGCAGAACGTTTGGGTGGCATCGTAGGGTTTCAATAAATTCAGTCTATAATGAAACTTTCACAAACAGTGTACACAAAACCGCAGTTAAAAACTTGTCATGTCGGCAAGTAGCCAATGCTCTAGTCTTACTTCTCGTTTTTGGTGTGTATTTATCTGCTGAGTAAGTTTTTAATTGTTAAATAATCAAGCAGCACGCTGAAGTAATGGAACGTTCTCTTTACTTTAACACACCATAAATCACTCTCATATCACACCTGCTCCGTCCGTACCGAGCTTACAGCACGTCATATCCTACACATTGAGTAAACACAACAGCTATTTACTGTAAATCGTAATATTTTATGATTTATAACATTCCTTTATTGTTAGAATTAATATTTTTAATACAATTTTTAAAATTTTGTGATTTTTTTTATCCGCGATGTATGAGTCCGCAAAAGGTGAACCGCGAAGTATATATTTCGGTCAGTGAAGTTAAATAAACCAAAAATAGCTTGAACACATTTGAAACATTTCCAACTATGTGTTAAAATACTAACAATACCTTATTCAATTTTTTTGTTAAGAGTCATGTTTTTACAGCATAAAGCCATTCACTATCTATTAGCACTATAACTAATACCGATATATTTGAGCATATGTATACGCCACTCAGATTAGGGGATACTGCAAAATGAAATAGTTTCGAGCCGTGTATGTGACACATCTTTCTGTAATTGACGGCTTTGTACAAGCCTACAGCAGCTACTTCGAGTTACCCATGCCACCAGTGCCTGTCTCTGCAAGAGCATTCTTCCCTGGGACACCGGACCATAAAATCTCAACACCAATTGGGACTCATAAAACCTTAGTCTTCAACAAAACTGATAAAACACACTGTCTAAATTTCACTCTGCACCAGTTTTGTAAGAATCATAGCATCACCTTATGAACTGTATTATAAGACTTGAACTGCTACTACCCAAATGCAGTTTGCGCCGAAGTCTCACACACACTTGATCACAAGAAAAGTAGTTTCAGCCACTGCTGCAAATTAGAATGGAATCGATTTTAAGTGCTACAATTGTTTTCCAAAAACAAGTGTCCCACTTACCTGTGGTTTCCACAATTCCTTCTAGTATCACAACGATTTCAAACTGTTCAGTCTGCATGGACCGCTGTGAAAGCTCATAGAATGGGCTTTTGCTGTCAATCACATGGCAGATGGTTAGAGGGGACACAAGGAAGAGCTGATCAGCCCCAGTGCTGAAACCAACATCCAACTCCAGCTGATCCAGAGGAAGAAACTCACCTTCAGGGGTCTGTCGAGACTGAAACAGAAAGGAGAACAAAAAAGGGACAGAGAGACTGAGAGATGACAGGAGATAAAGTAGATTTACTAATGGCAGTTGTGCATTTAGTGCAGCGACCCTGAGGATCAATCAATCACAGAATGGCAAGTGAGGATAAAACAGGGATCAACGTTCATAAGCACAATAGTGTTTCAACAAACAGTCTCAATAATTAAAGTCTTAATAATTAATTACATCTGACAGATGACAAAAGCAACTAAACTAATAATGTGGGTTTTCAAAACCTGTGACGAATACATTCGCTAATAACAAACTAACGTCATTTTTGGTGTGGTGTCACGTGACATCTGAACTCATGTCTCATGAGTCAACATGTCTCACTGCTACCATAAGCTTAGCATCAGTGAGACAGCATGTATAAGTTTGTCATATTCCACAGTTAATCCTATATTACAAATATATAACAAGTTAAATGTTATTACACTATTCTTATAAATCGATTAGGAAAAATATTTTATAAAGTACTGTAGATGTGATGTTAGAAAAAGGATATTTCAAAGACTATAAACAAAACAAAGGTGTTTGGGGAAACCTGTTTAAGAAAACAATTAATTATGAACTAAGGATGGATTAAGAAAAAAACAAAAACATCTACTCATTACCTGTTCTCCCTATGTCATTATTTTTGACATTCAAGAAAAAAATATGCACCAAATAACATCCCTTCAGCCAGCATCTGTTTACGCCCATGGTAAGGTTATATCCTTTTTATTAAAGTAATTAAGTTTATTTACCTATATACTACTTTGTCATATACATTAATATTTGTAGTCCAGAAGATCTAATGACACACACAAAAGCACAGTCTCTGGTGCACACAATATTGAACACAATATTTTATTAAACACATGCAGAGTCAACGTGAGCAGACTGAATGCTGAGCAACGTTACCGCCTGTGAACTGTGGGCGGAAACTAGAGTACCCGGGGTAGACCCACACAGACATGGAAGAGACATGCAGACTCCATACAGAAAGAACCCAGGAGCTTCTTAATGTGAGGTAATTGTGCTACTTACCTAGCCACTACATCACCCAGAGGGCGGGGGAGGGGAGAGAAAGGGCTGACCAAAGCAATGTGTTTCACGCAGTTCTAGAGTGAAATTAATTAACTCATCTTAAGTAAGTAAAAGTAAAAATCAGTGTGTGACAGTTAAGTTGATATTAAATAAATTAATGTAAGGCTGTAACCATGAACTAAACATGTCAGACATTCAAAATATTTAAAAAAAATATGTTTGATTCTTTTTTGTAATTATTGAGACTGTTTAGTAAAAATACTTGCACAATTCCAGTTTCAGCATAAAATCACATATTACCGTTATTGGGATGGAATGGAATGTGGAATGGAATTTACAGTTCTGAATCATTATAAGGGAGTGGAGAATTTTGTACATACAGTATATGAAAATTGGTGAAAACGTGTCCAGCCTCCCCAATTACATGCTTTGATTACAGGCTTAAATGTATGCATGGCAAACACTGAAGTATCTTCGCTACTAATGAGCCAATTTAGAGAGACCAGTTAACGCATATCTTTGAAGTGTGGGACGAACCAGAAGCACCCAGAGTAAACCCAGTTTATGAGCTCAAACCAGGAGTCTCCAAACTGAGAGGTCACTGCACTAATATTGCATAACATACTGCTCAAAAAATAAAGGGAACACGTTATGTTGTTATGTTTTTTAAGTGTTCCCTTTATTTTTTTTAACAGTGTGTAATATCTGACAACATTCAGATCACATAATGCACAATTTCACGTACAACGGAAATTAAGCAACACATACTTGTATTTCATCTTTACTTAAATACTATGTTATGCCTATGACTAAGTATGCTAGAAGGGCGTTTTCCAATACATGGCCTCTGTCAAATCTTAGCTTACAGGAAAAAAAATGTTTGTTTTTATGATTTAGACCACATTGTCAATGCAGACTATAAAAGAGAAGTTTAAAAATTGTATCTGATATTTAAATACAATTGTGCCTTTATGGCATTACCACCCAATGGCTTACCTTGAGCAGTTTGCAGCGGATCTGTGCTGAGACCATGTGGCTGTTTCGTAGGTTGCCCACTCGAAACATAAGGGTGAGCTTTCCGTCCCGCATGGAGATGGCAGCATGCTCGCTGAACATCAGCGTCTCAGCTCTTTTCTTAGGCTGTGACATTTTAATAAACATGCAGCCTATCAGAAAGGCGTCCACAATGGAACCCAGGATCGACTGAAAGAGGAACAGTATGATGCCTTCAGGGCACTTGTCTGTGATGTATCTATAACCATAGCCAATAGTGGCCTCAGTCTCGATGAAGAAGAGGAAGGCTGACGGAAAGTTGTACACGTTGGCCACACACGGTGTGTACTTATCATTGTGTGCCCTGTTCAAGTCTCCACGTGTGTATGCGATAAGCCACCACATGGAGGCCATAAAGAGCCAGGCCACCGTGTAGGTCAAGATGAAGATGAACAGATTCCAGCGCCATTTCAGGTCCACCAGAGTGGTGAACAAGTCAGACAGATAGCGGCTCGTCTCTCCACCCAAGTTGCCATGTTGGACGTTACAGCGGCCGTTCTTATCCACAAAGCGCTGCCGTTTTCGTTTCCGCTCTGAAGCAGCCGGGCCAAAGCCTGAGCCGCTGGATGAGGTGGTTACTATCTGATAATCGTCACCAAATTTCTTCCTAAGTGCAGACATACTAGCCTGTAACGCAAAATATTTGATTTAAGTTTAAGCCATTAGAAAATGTTACAAGTAAAATCTGTTTAGCTTGAACTATGTAATTACTAATACATTGATATTGGCTTAAAATCTTCCCCTCCAATGTCATGGCTCACTCAAGGCAAATTATGCAAGTGAATACAAGTGATAAATACTGTTTACACACACTTTTAAATAACTTTGGAATATAGCTTTCAGATTCTGTTTTGTGGCATTGGTTTCTTATGTTCAAATTAAAAACATGGTCTTCACATCCCTAAACTCTTCAGAGCAGGGAGTGTGGTGGCTCTGTGGTTAAAGTGCTGGACTGATGACCAGAAGGTCCTGGGATAAAATACGCCACTATTTGGTACGTGAGTAAGATTTTTTATCACTTGTATCTCTGGGTAACGATGTCTGCATACATGCAAATGTAATACAAAGGAGTGGATGACAGTAGAGTCATCTGGCAGACACAAGTAACATACAATTGGTACAACCATATTTGATTTACACAGTTTGACATAACATACGCTGATGAGCCATATAGTAGGGCAAGCCAAGGCCATATGCAAAGGTCAGGCAGGATCAATACACCACAAGGAAACATTTGATTTTAGTTGCACAGATATTTTAGCACACCGTAACGCCATAGCAGTCATTCTTAAAATGTTTTGGCCAGAGTATCCCCTTTTAGTCCTTTTCTCCAAGATCCCAGAATTGATCTATTTAATTATTGACAACCATTTATTAATGCTTTCCCTTTTCCCCGAGTAGCCCTTGTAGCACAACCAAATCCCCCCAGGAATACTGTTCCATCTGTTACCCACTGGTTCAGAAGTACACATAGTTCTACCCACAACTCTTAACCACCCTTTACAGCCTTAGAGAAACATTGTTCTAAGACTGGTAGCTTACATGAACACTGGATGAATAAGTACAACTAAAATTGTTTATTTAATACATACTCTGTGTGTTTGGAAAGAAACATTTAATGTTCCCTGCATGCTCCCCAGGATGTACTGGGCATGTTGGATGTTGTAATGAAAGATGGACTCACGTGTATTTGACCATGCGGATCCTCTTGCTCGTTGTTTAGTGCATGTTAAAAGACCTGAGCATAAAGTGGAAACCCGTTGTTCAGATGGAGAACTGATCCGAGGAGCGAATGACGATGAATGACAGCGATTACAACGGGACACGGCCAGGCGCAACTCTCCCCGGGATCTTGCCGCAGTTTCGCCGCTGATTCCTTGCTGCGTCTCTCATTTGCCCTATCCTGAGACACGCTTTAACCCAGCGTTCAATCTTCAGTTTAAAAGTTAGATCTGAGTTGTGGTCTGTCTACAGATGTGCTGCAGCATGTGTTATCCGTGATGCATGCGATCATGCGAAAACCTTGCACTCTAGCCTAAATTTGCGCAAACCCAGCGGATTTAACGCCTCACTTTTCGGATGCCCGAATCATACGCACTTTCTCGTTTCTCGTGTCTGTTCTCTACATACGCATTCAATAAGAAGTTTCCGGAGCGTCAGTTCTGCTCGGCTCTGTTCTGTTCTGCTCTTGCTCCGTGTACTTTGCTCAGCAGACTGGTCTTAGTGCCGCCCGGCTGTGCCTTTATGCTCCTGTGCTTGCAGTTTGCGCTTTTTTAACCGTGCGCACGCTGCGGTCTGCTTGGGTTGCCAGATTACGTTATTGCTATTTTGATAACATGTTAAGGTGCCATATGCATGAGCTTTCCGTGCCTCAGTTCTTGTCCATTTAGGTGTTCATCAACACCTTTAAAATACTTTATATATACGAATAACATTATACATGTCAAAACTTAGTGTGGTTCCATCTCCATAAGTCGCAAACGTTGAAACAATAGAGGTTGCCAGATTTTATCACCGTTCAGAATTTGGATGGGCTTTAAATCTAGGCTTGTACATTGGCTTTTCATGCCTCAGACTGTGTGTCTTGGGTAAATGGCTATACATGTACACACATATATAGGTGGCCATAATACACAGCTGTTCCTGAACCTGGAAATTGAAAAATCATATATATAGTATACTGTCAATGTGCATTCACCCTTGTGTGTTGTGTATGATTGTCATAATTATGGTAAGAGTATAAACAATAAAATAGTAAGTTACATTGAAAATTGGTCATTGTATACTTATTTTCAGCTTCTTCCCCCAATTAGTTCCAGTCCTCCAAGGTTGCCAGATTGAATAACTATTTATGAACATTAAATGTCCTAAAATACCATAAACTTTACATATGTTCATCAGCAGGTCCTGTACGGTCCTGTACCTTCAAGTATTGTGAAATGTGTGGTTAGCTCCTCCTTGGATGGGATGTCATTAGGGAATACTGATGCTATGAAGGGGTGTACTTCGCCTACAGCAATGTTTAGGAAGATGATTTATCAAAATATACTGTTCAAAAGGAACATTTTTCCTTCTCAGCATCAACTAAATTCAACTTCTATGATAGTAATTTGGTCAGCTAAGTGTGTGTGTGTGTGTGTGTGTGTGTGTGTGTGTGTGTGTGTGTGTGTGTGTGTGTTTGGGGGTTGGGTGTTCCATTTCAGCTTCTTTGGAGGTAATGAAATTAACAACGTGCACTAGAGGACACAACCCCCAAAACAGAAATTGTTTAGTAGGTGGCATCCCTTAACATTTTTGTCCCTTCTTATCTATTCTGGCTGATTTTACACTAGCCTTGCAGTTGGCTATGGTCAGCATCACTACTAGTACCATGGTGCAGTACCTGGACGCACAAAGGTTGTACAAAAGTCCAACTCCTGCAGGATGTCACTTAAATTCGTGCCATTTCCAGTGTCTCCCAGCACATTCTTAAGAGTATGGAGGAGACAGGCAGTTTCTCTTAGAGAGGTGGCCCTTAACCCAAAGCAGTACCAGTATCTGCTTCTTTATATGAGTAGGAACAGGATGAGCACTGTCAGACTGGAGATGCCGTGGAGAACATTATGCTGCATTTAGCATCACCGGTTGGTGGTGGGTCAGTGTGGTCTGGAAAGGCATATCCCTGGAAGGAAGATCTCTGGAACATTATGTTTTGGTTCATCTGACACTGCCAGTGTTCCTTTTATTTTATTTTCGAGCAGTGTATATACCTGAATACCAGGACCCAAGGTGTCCAAGTTAAACGCTGACCACAGTATACAACTATTGCTGTTGTTTACTTTACCGGTCCATAATTCTAATGTTATGGCTGATCAATGTATACTCATCAAACACACAAGTACTTCCACAAATTGTGATGAAAATTTCCTGCAGACTGGGATTTTTGCCATTGCTGATAGACCTGTATCCACATGCAAATTTAAGTTCTTCCTCCACACTATGGACTTTGGCACACCCAAATACAGTCACTCCTTTATACAAATCATTAACATTAATCATTAACTGTGACCAGTTGTCCAATTGAATGAGACATTCACTGTACTGTACCACCTCATTTCGATCTATGGATCCTATGGCCTGACCATTCTCATGCAATGCCATCTGTAGGAACCTTAAGTTACTACCGCCTTGAAGGTGACATTTTTTGGTCCAGGGAGTATATGTAGCTAATGTTGTTGTCCCTCATATAGACAATTCATCATCTGGTTCTAATTCATTTCTACCAGATCTTGCACTGTTTAGAATTTATTAATATCTGATATTTAAATACTAACTCTAGTCAATAAGGAATCATAATAGTGCCAGTGCCACAGGGATTTTTCTTAACAAAAGTTAACAATTATAACAACATTAACCAGGTTAGTAACAAAACAATGCTATTGTTGACGGTAAACCAGAATTAACGACAAACCATAGTCTAAAGGCTAATGGGGTGCTAAATAATAACTAACAAAAGCTAGGACAAAAGAACAGGAGGAGCACAAGGATACACAATAAGTTCAGTACTGTGCAAATAAGGATTGTGAGCATGGGCTATTTATATTGGCCTTGATGGGTGGATGGTGCATTGAGTGGGCAGACCACTGTGTAGGTGTTGACGAGAATACAATGGTGACTGGAAAATGTAGCTGCTACAGAGGCTCACTACATCAACAGAGAAACACTGTTATCCGAATGTACCTTGTACCAAGAAATGGATAATGAGCTTCAGATTATTTCCTATGGGCAAATCCATATCTTAGTCCACCTAAAACCTCATCTACTTTTAATCAAGTGAAGGTAATATAAGCTGTGCATATGACTTTTTTATTGGTTTTCCTACCTGACTGTTAACTGTATATTGGGTGGAACTTCGCCTCTCTGTGTGTGCTTTCTCTGTTGTCTAACTCCAGGTATCTTTTAGCACAGAATGCTACAATATAAAATGAACAACTATCAACTCACAATTAGCTACTAAGTATAATGAGGGTTGGATTTGTAGGTAAGAAGGCTTTCACACAATCTACAAGATCTACAGTCAAACTCCACAAGCCAAAGTCCCATTATCCAAATTTCCATTATAATGTGTAAGGTATTTAAATTCCCTTAGTCACTGCCCTAACCTCTACCTCACTATTTAAAATGAAAATAACGGAATTAAACTGAGACTTACATTAAACTGACACAGAAAAATGCTATTCATACATGTCCTGGAACAAGATACATTTGTACAACACGGTTTGACTTTCAACATATGGGTTAGTTGTTGAGATAGCGAGTAATGAGATGTTTAGATGCCCATACCTTTACCTAAAGAAGGTAAAGATACGGTTTACATAAGGGTATTGTAAATCTCTCTTACTATGCCATGTTGTAAGGTACATATCAGGTATCTTAATGTTCTGATGCAATAATCACATTGACCTAATAATGATCATGTCATTCTTAAAACTGACTTAATCTTTAACAATTCAACAATATGATAAATGGATTGAAAATATTTTGAATTTGTGGATGACATTCATTATTCAACTGTCTTCTACATTATTTAGCATCTAAGTAGTAGGTGTTGATTTCTTTGTGCAATTTCAGGCAGAAAATGTTCCTATCATGATGGTAAGTAGATGGGGGCAGACTTTAGATCTGCACATTAGTCTTGCAACTGTGTTCGAGTCATTAATCTGCAGAGACTTTATGTTTTCAGATGGGTACTGAGCTTAGTCTACGCTTTAAGTGTGCTCCAGTCATTACTAATATTCTAAACAAATTTGAAAGATTTAACAGGACAGATCCAGAATGTTATATGTTTGCTAATGTGTAAGTTATTCGTTTTCCATCATACATGGTGTATTCATAGCCAGGTGGAACGTCAAATGTTATTTTCGCATCAAAGTACAAGAATGGCGGCCACCTGCTGTATCTGCCTAATTTGGTTTGTGTTGACAGTCTGAAGGCCTTGAGAGAAGGTATACTTTGAAGAATCTGTTTTTGTAAAAGGACGCCTCTAGCTCTTATCTCAACCCAGCAGGCAGGCAATAAAATATACTGATCGACCCTAGAAGAGCATTAATTAGGTCTGAGACTAACTTACTACTACAGAAATATAATTACACATGAAAATGACATTCATTGCAATATAACCCTTTACTAATAGTGTATGTACATTTGCTTTCCATGCCACAACATGACTCAGGTAAATGGTTATATCATTGAAATTCAAACCTCTTTGAATTCTGTAGACACAGAAGTGGAGACTGGGGATGACATACAGAGGATCCGTATGCTTTTAAAGGCTAATCATGGTGTCTGAGGGCCCAGATATACAATCCTTTCTCCAATTTATTCTCATCTTTCTCTTGGTCTGTCATGGTAAAAGACCTATCCTATTCCGCTTTGTAAACAGAAGAGCCTTTATTGTATCATTAACCATTGTTCTCATAGTATGTGCACTGAATGTACACTTAACCATGGATTACATTTACTGATCTAGAAAGTATGTTCCTTGGTAAAACATTATTAATTAATTATAGAGCGAAATACAAATTCAAATTACAGTCAATTTATTTTTTAATCATTATTAGCCAATGGGCACTTAGATGCATTTGTTAGCCCGCCACTGTGTGACAGGGTTTAAGTCCCAGCAGTAGCTTCCAGCCAGGTTAAGCATTGTACAGGTATAACTGACTGTGTCTGTAGGAGCGGAGGCCAGATTGGGGAATCATATGCCGTGGCTGCAACAATATTTGGATACATGAGAGCAAGACGGAAAAAATGGAATATGTATTTGAATTGCATGTTGATGCTTCACTGATGTGAAGCATGGTGTCCCCTGGGTAGCACTGTCACCTTAAAGCGAGAAGGCTCTGGGTTCCTGGGGTCGTTATTTCCTACCTGTGTCGGTGTTGGTTTACTGGATTGGTGGATTATGGTGGATTGGCACCCTGTCTAAAGTTTATCCTGCCTTGCGACCTATGCCTGAATGGTTGCTTCATTGATCCATATAACGTGTCAGTATAATAAATACATCTACTAACTGCAAATCTTATTAACAAGAAACCCAAGTGAAAAATCCAATATATATTGTTAAATCTATAGATAATGCTGTAGCTATAATCTCTCACTCACTTATGTAAGATAATAGAACAGTTGTCATTCTGTACGATTTAGATTATTATTTCTTTATTTGTGTAAACCTAATCAGAAGCACATTGTTCAAGATGGGAACCAACCTTAGACACTGCACCATTCCATCTTATGACAAACACGCATTATTCTCCCTGATACACTTTTCCAATTGATCTTGTCTTTGGGATGTGGAAAGAAACCTGAGTACCCAAAGGAAACCAGTACAGTGCAACTGGGAGACCACCCAAACTCTACACAGAAAGAGGCTGGGTTGGGTCTCTGGAGCTGTGAGGCAACAATGCCCACTATACCACCTGCGTATTCAACTTATCTCAATAAGAATATTATGTCTTGAATAATTTTCCACACAGTTCGGAAAATGTTTACTCCGTCTGGCCTCAGACAGATCAATATGAACCAGCAGGCAGGAGCAGCTTTACATCACTCTTCATTTCAGTTACTGCTGTGAACATGGACCACACGAAGGTCCTGTTTACTCATTACAGGGCCAGGTCTCACAAAAGAAGCACTCTTCAATGGTAATTAACATTGTACAGACACATAAGACACAAAAATATGAATACACCAATGTTACCAACTACTGAGCATTAGAAATAATGGGTTTCCTATTGTATTTGGGTGATTTTAGACAAAAAAATGTAGATTTGACAGTCAGCATAAACAGAATATACAAGGCATTGAAAGAACAAACTGCAGTTTTAAACTGAATGTGTGTGTGTGTGTAATTGTTTCATTAGACTTCCTTGGAAATCTTTTCTTTGACTGTTTTGCCTCATGTTCTCTTACCCTGCTGAATACTGTTACTAGACATTGATAAAAGAAATCTTGTTGTTAGCATGCAACCTCTTTCACAAAAATAACCCGGGGCAGATGATTGGGGAATCTGAATTGATTTATTTCTGTGTTTGTACTTCAAAAATGCAGACGTGTCAGCCGGTGGCATTCAGTTAAAATATTGATGCTTACAAGCACTAGCAGCGAACAATACTTGTGTAAGGAGTGGTTTCATTAGCTAACATATTTGTTGTTTCACAGCTGATTTGCCTCACCCTCATGATTGAGCTGATGAAACTCATCTCATTCATTTGAACTCTGATTCCTTGCTTTTGTATTTTTGTTGCATTACATGCAATTAAGACAGGAAGCTTATTCTGTCAACCATTTGCGCTCTCATTATTCCAACAATGTCAGCGGGTTATGCGATAAATGAGGGCATCCAATTAAGAGCGGTTCTGATTCAACAATCTTTGTCAGTCTTGTTAGAAGTTATACCGTTTTTCAGTGTCCAGCTCTCGAGGAACCCTCGTTGTTAGACAAAGAACTATTGCAGAATGAGCAATATGACCAGACGAAAGTTATTTAATAGGTGTGTGGAGTGACACAGGGTCACTTTTACTGGTGTTTTTGGGCTCATTAGTCAAGAGACAAAGCTGTGATGTTTGCTTCATTCCTGTGTCTAATGGCCAGCACTAAGTAACACACTCATGGCTCTTGCTGTTGAGACCCCTTGCTATTTATGGCCAGCCTGCAGCAAAATCTGCGACCCCTCTGCCACCGCTCCAATGAAACAATGGTCATTGTGAATTTGAACAATAAAATATCTCAATCGTAAGCAGGGGTTTCCAGTACCTTTTTAGGCAATGACGAGGGAGAATGTCGTGTAATTTTGTGGTAACAAGAAATTATGATTTATTTATCTATCTAGCAAGACCTAAGGAAATATAAATGTTCAAGCTACAATGCCAGATGGCTCACTTAGCCCATCATTTTTGGTCATTACATGATTTCTCTGTCAATTACTATAACTAGCCTCATCAGAGCTCCTGCATGCTCTCGAGCACCTTCATAAATAGATTTGAAAAGGTCCATCACTGTCTTTTTGGTTGGATCTCTTGAGCTGATTAAGCTTCTTGACACCATGCCTAGTAAAGTGATGTTAGAATTGTTTTCTTGTAAAAAGATTGATTACCAATAAAAGCTTGCCGAAGACACAATTTATCATTTGCAGAGGTAAAATACAACAGAACCCTTCTTTTATTTCATTATTTCACCCTCTAGTGGAAATCATTTGGTCCAATGATTGAAAGATTGTGTAGCATAAATGTGAGGCATTTCTAAATGGCCAGTTGTACCTACTGTACAAGCAGTCCTTTTTATTAATTAATAATGAATGTCCCCATATTCCAGAAAGACATTCATATACTGTGGCCTCCTGAATCAAGAGATTTAAACATTGCAGAAACCTAATGGAAAGCTCTGGAGCACATGTTGCGAAGTAGATCTCTGCTTCCTTTAAAGACCTGTTTATATATTCTAACATCCCATCACAATACATGCATTATAATAAGAATTAAGTTTGTGCTGGAGACAGAGGCCCAATTCATGACTTTACTCATTCAAAAAAATATTTCTGAGCAGTATAGCAGTATTGTTATTTATATCAATTTGCCTTGTTCTTTCATTGTACCATTGTCCCAAGGCGTTTCCCAAGGTTCAGTGAATTCATTTCCTTTGTTGTCCTGATGATCTCCAGCTCTACATCTCCACCAAATCCATCACCACACATCTCATTCTATTCTGACTAACTACCTCACTGAAATAAAATCATGGATGAAAACCAGCTTTGTTAAATTAAACTATGATAAATCTGACACTAATCATTGTAGGACTCACCGTTGACAAATCTACTCTGGCTCCATCTTCACACATCCATAATCGTGGTGTCATTTTTGACAGTCATTTGTGCACCATGTAAATCAAATCACTAAAACTGCCTTTTTTCATCTAAATAATATAGCGTCCATCACTTTCCTTTTCTGCTGCTGAAACTCTGATCCACGCTTTCATTACATCCAGAATTGACTACTGGAATAACATCCTCTATGGCGCACCAACCAAAATAAATACACTACAATACATTCAGAACTCAGCTGCACGTCTCCTCACTCATTCACTCGTTTCACCTGTCCTTCAACATCTCCACTGGCTCCCTGTGGCACAACGTGTTCAATACAAAATGAATTCATTCACTCACAATGCCCTCCATAATCAGGCCCCCATCCCCATCAAGAGCACTTAAATATTAATTTACATGCCAAAACTTTTCATCCCTCTGTACAATAATACTTAGTGTATATTGTTACATTTATTCACCTACAAATTCACCTACAATTATTCGGCTACTTTTCCCAGGCCAAGTCTTATTGGTTATATACAGTCACTCATAATGAGATGCAAAGCTTTTCTGTCTGAACACCTGTGCACAACACGGGTACATTGTACGACTTTACCCAAATAGAGTAATGCTAGATTTGGAGACTTAATTCACAGATTCTGCAAGTCAGGTAACCAGAGGGAGAGTCAGACACTTTTCATTTCATTGGCAATCAAAACTCCAGCTCCACTTCAATTACCAGCAGGACTTCCTCTAATAGTGGAGGAGAAAAGGAAAGGGAAGAGAACAAGCAGGGCTTTAATTATCTCCATCTCTGTAACTATTATTGTATTCCTTCCAATCGGATGAATGCAGTAAGTAGAGACAAAAGAGTCACACTGTATATGGTTTAACCTGTTTAACCATGATCTTCAAATGAATGGAAAGACTATGAATGGAAACCATTAATATGAAAGAAAATGGATCACTATACCAAATAATATATTTTTACACTGCTTTTTGAAATGTAAATATTAGATTTTTTCCAAGTATTGTAGTTGCATATTCAAGTGATGCCTACAAACTGAGTAGAAAACCTCAATGACATCAAATTAAAGTAATTAATATGTATAAGACTTATAATGTCTAATATTATTGGGGTTTTTTGTAATTATGTCTTTTGCATTAACTGCATTTACATAACAACCAGAGGAGGCAGGTTTAAATCAGGGTAGCTCCTGCCCCGCTATAGATGGGCAGTTCTAAAACTTTGCTATTATAATTATTAAATTATGAGCAAACATTGTTCTCTACTACTGTGCTATATTACCTCACCAGCAACACATTGCTGTTGGTTACACCACATTCTAAACCTTCCATCTAAATGTCACAGCAGAATCCAACAGCAGAATCCAAGACTCAACAGACGAGACAACGTATTTAAAATCTTCTATTGTCCTGTTTTGGCAAGCCTGTGCAAATTGTAGCTTCGATCAGCTGTTCTTTGCTGACAGGAGTGGCACCCAGCGTGGTCTACTGGAGTAGCCCTACTTCAAGGTACAACACATTGTGCATATAGAGATACTCTTCTGCATAACTTGGTTGGACATTAGATATCTCTGATAAGAGGAGTTGGATAGGTTTACAACATTAACCTTTAAACACATATATCACTTAAAAATACCTACAGAAACGTAACAGAGAAGACTGAGACGACCCAATGATTAAATTCACTTTTTATCACATCCTGTTGTCTCTGGAGGACAAATTTTTGAGTTTATTTAGAGCTGATATGTCATGAATCCCTGATCATGCCTAAACATGAAACGTGTTAGTAACTGCGGTCACCAAATAGAGTGATAAACAAAATGGGGGTGGGGTGTAATATGTGTGATTATTTCTATTCTTGGATTAAAGTACCCAAGAATGGACCACTGCTTTTGCTGCCAGTTAACATCTGCTGCAAAACAATATAATCAATTGCAATCATTCTTCTAAAATTCTCCCAATTACTTTATATATTCAGCTTTGACATAAACAAGCTCAGAATCTTTCTCAGATTGCCATGTTGTCTGAGGAATTAAAGTGTCTGGTTGTTTTAACGAGCCAACAGGCTTTACCAGTTTCCATGGCGATGATAGTAGGTGTTGTGCAATCTGTTAAATTATTACGTTGTTATAGTACACTGTCACCCTTCAGTAGCCTTTACAGCGTTCTTAGCATTTAGTATATTGTTTTAGTGAATACGGGTTAATGTTCATAGAGAGTGTAAAGGTTAAGTGAGTCTATGTTGTAGAGTCATAAAGGGATGTTCATGGTTTTTTCTTTACATTTCATCCACACATGTCCACACAGGGTCAGGTCAGCAATCCATTGAAGGATTGACAAGGTTCTCCTGACTGACCTGCGCTCACTTAAACTAAGAAAATTGTGCCTGTAAGTGGACTCCGTCATGGCCTAAAGTTACCACTGAGAGTCAGTCCTGGATGGCAGTGATGATGCACCAATGTGTTAGGTGGCTGCTAATTATATTTAATATTGTCTTCATTAGAATCCATTTCTTTTAATTAGAGTTTAGATTTCTGTCATGTTTCAGTGCCATAACTAAGTCACCACAATAATAGTTTCTCATCATTTTAACCCATTTTTATCAAGATTCCAATTTTTTATATTTGCATAACATCCCTCTACACGGAATAGGATGCATCAGATTTATAAAGGTTCATAGGCCACAGAAATACACTGCTCATAAAACAATTGTTAAGACATATCAGTGTTTTTCTTTTGCCTGCGAATCTTTATAAATATGATGATAAGATTTTAGAGCAGTATACATTAAAACTGATACTTGTCTAATTAAAAACTTTCCAACATCTGCGCATCTGTTTATACAGGAGCTTAATTGGTTCAGTGGGCATTTTCTGGCATCTAAACCTCTGTTTGTGTTATCTAGTAACTTGTGTGTGGGTTAAAGTTTAGCACAGTGTCTGGTACTGTATGTGTGCATGTGTGTATGTGTGTGCATGCAAGTACCTTGCCTTGCTATACTTGTGAGGACCAAGGACCAAATGTCTGGTGCGGACCATTTTTCTGGTCCTGACTACTTTAACTTATTGTATTAGTTAGTTGTTTTCTTAGTTAACATCATTTTCAGCATCAATGGCTTTCTATGACAGGCACAAGGTTACATCGATACGGTCGTTACTTTGAAACTAGTCATACATCCTCAGAAGGGGCTGACTTTAATAGTTAATTAATTGTTATTAGTTAACCTAGTGGATTGTGAAATGAAAGAACCTGGAGTAAACCCACACAGGTAACAGTGCTGCTACAACAACCATTAAAAAGATCATAATGGGTACTATAACGTCATGCTTATGTGCTTATGTGGCATGTTGTGTGCAGTTTTTTTTTCTTTTGTATTTCTACATGATTAGAAAATCAGCCTTAGCTTTGAGAAAGGCTCACTGTAAATTAAGAAATGTAATATGCATTTATATATTAAATGTATCAAAGTTATTATAATATTTATTTTTATACACATTTGATGACATGTTTTGCCTTTGTAAGTGCATTGCTGGAATTAACAGGTGAACTTGACATGAGTCATCTATTGCAGTTATCTACAGCCAGGTATCTACAACCTACCGCTGTCCTAATTAAGCTGTGGGGAAAGGTCATTATTTAGCAACTATGCAATTCACTTCTGCATCCTAGCAGTGATAAATATAAAAGCTTCCAAACGAAAGGCTTTTTTTTCTCTTAATAAATCCTTGAGGGGTTCTGTATTAGCAATTCCTAAAAGTGACTTTAATTAGTTCACCAAATAAATTGCAACATGACTTCTGGAGTCCATAGTCCTTACAGAGTAACAAAGCAAACAGATTACAGTACAATCAATTAACACACACACACACGCGCGCACAAAGAAATTAAGAAATTTGTCTCTTTTTTATTTGAGGGTGAAGATTTATTTGCTTTTTGTTTGGAATTAAATATAGGATGAAGTAATTTCCAAGTGACTGACTGACTCAAGCCCCACATCCTTTGTTTAGATCTATGGGACTGTTTAGGAAGCATTGATCTCATGACCATTACACACAGGCCTCAGGTGAATGGTAACAAAGGTCAACTTCTGACCAATGAGTCCAAATGATCACACTGTCTGCAACACAACTCATTTACAGCAGTAAAGAATCAGACTTCAATCATTTGGCTGATGCACAGCATTAAAAGTAATATATGATATCCCCTTCAATGTTAACAAAGTTCCCTCATGTCTTTATGGAATAGCTGTGTAATTGTTTTATTGTATAATGATGTTTAAAATAATTACATTTCCTTCATCTGAATGGCGCAGTGGCATAGACATCATAACTGGAGTGTCTAAAGTGCCATTTGTGTGTGTGCGCGTATGAGTGTAGTATGTGCCCCACAATGGATTGGCCCCCAAACTAGGTTTGTTCCTGCCTTGTGCCCTGTCTAGCTGGCTGGCCACCGGCTTTCCCATGGCCCTGACCAAGGACAAGGGGATAAGAAAATAAATAAACACAATATGTAGTGAATCCCTCTTTTAAGAAAAGATTTGCAGTTTTGCATTTTAACCCAGGCTGGATAACACTGTGGTCAAGCCATCTGTCCCAAAATCGTACAGTACGGGTACGACGATGCTGTATTACGCATTATATGCTACACCAAAGTTATATTATACAAAGTGATTTACTCATATATATGTTCCAGTCCAATCTGGAGTTACATTACAAATTTGTTAAGTTATTTACACCATGGTTTAACCCATTTTATCTTGGAATTTTTGCCAATTGCAATTTAACAGGTTGTTTTATGTACCTGGCTTCAGCCCCCGACTTCAGGGATGTTCATGTAGAGCCTTCTGATGGGAAACTCGTACTTCTGATCAAATAGATACCATTTGAAAGCGCGGTAAGTCAGCAATGCGTGACATGGAGTCATGTGCAGGAGTAATGAACTCTGTGAAATGTAGTGAGAAAAGGCCGCAGTTGAATGAATAATCATTTTTTGATTGTTTATTGATGCAATAGTCAATTTTTTATGTTAATAACTGCCCAACTGTACTTTAATAAGTAGATGAGGGACCGCAGCAATGCCAGTTACGTGGGTAAGAGGGTCATATTAAAACGTTTGATTTGTTGTGTATATGAAACTATATTGACTTTGTATAGCATAATATCTATAAACTTGCGGGCAGTACCTGTTTCAGACTATAACTTGAACGTTGCCATGAAATAAACTTTAGTCGGTTCTTCTGTACCCTGTGTGATGGCAGGTGTTGTGCTGGTGCAGCCTTTGGTAGAGCAATTCCTTATTTAACATAGTTTTTTAATGTTAGTAGTTCCAAGGCACGGTTTTAAAGTTCTCAAGCCATACCTGGGGTACCCAGATAAGGGCTGGAATAATTCATTTATTCACTTTCCTATCTGCTTGATACTGGTCAGGGTTGCGGAAGAGCCGGTGGCATAGGGTGCGAGGCAGGAACAACCCTAAACAGGGTAGGGCAGTTTAGAGACTTTTTTGGGCTGTGGGAGAAAACTGGGGTATCTGGAATAAAACCACACGGACACAGACACAAGATACATTGGGATAATTCAAATGAGCCAGAAAATGTGAGAAATAGTCAACTCTGAACGTGCTGTTGTAGGATATGTTTCCAAATCTAGTTCATGAAAAATGGCTTCCTGATTTTACAGTGTGTGGGTTGGTAGGAATCAAAAATTAAGACTGAGAATATTGGATGATTTTCACATTAATCAGTTAGAACAGAGTTTCCTCTGAAGGGATCCATTGGACATATTCAACAAAATAATGCATTATCTTCATCATTATTATCATTTGACAGTTGTGTAATTAAATGATCATTAGCATGGTGACATTTTGAACAGGTGGAACTTGCATAAAATGGTACAAAAAGCAACCAGAGCCACTCCATCCAACACTAGTGGTTTATTACTGTTCAGTCTGCCATAATTAACTACTGAATATGCATGGTAAATTAAAGTACTTACTTACAACAAAGCAACATACACACAAGAGCAAAAAATGGACACCTTCTGTACACATTTACAGTTAAAAGGAATTAGCATTAGCATTTGTCCCATACACATAGTTTATTTAAAATACAAACAAAAACTACTAAACATACAAGTCTTAAGAACAAGGGTTGGGTCCAACATGATTAATTTGTTCTGTGTATTTATGTGCAATGATGGATTTTTTAAAATGACGATGCCTAGAAACAAGCAGTTGTGAAACGAATAACAAAGTTACGTGAGATCTGTTGAATACACATGTTTATCAAATACAACAAGTTCAGTCATTTAAGAAAGAACAGATAAATCAGGAATACGGTAGCAAATAGGTCTTGGACCTGTTGGAGAGCAATTTGAGTTTCTTAAAGCACATTATACAACTACAATTAATAAGCACGTCAATGCACTCATAAGGAATTCTACTTTGTAAAGTTCAATACAAATTTTGAATGTCATCTTAAAAAAATAACTGCTTTTATATGTACAACAATGCTCCAAAGTACAAAATATTTACATCTGGACAGCTGCTCAACGTCAGTAACAAGGTGTGAAACAAACAGTGGTTTTGGAAGAAATAT
The DNA here is from genome assembly GCA_034779995.1 of Parotocinclus haroldoi. Classification (NCBI taxonomy): domain Eukaryota; kingdom Metazoa; phylum Chordata; class Actinopteri; order Siluriformes; family Loricariidae; genus Parotocinclus; species Parotocinclus haroldoi. The sequence continues at coordinate 9,238 of JAUZST010070071.1, read as the reverse complement.
TAATAGATCATCCAGAGAGAGTAATGTGATGTTTCAGAGCTGTATAATTTTAGTATCATATGCTACATTAAACATATAACGTATTTCTTGGCACGGTTTTAAATGCATAAAATTTGGACTTTAAATGGTATTGTAATATGTGACTTACATATTTCTCAACTTTTTGCATAAGTTAAGTAAAATACGACATTATATGACGAGCTTAAATTTTGTAACTTTTTTGTGGTTTTCATTTCTGTGTTTAATCAGCACCACTATTTAATCAACCTTGGCATTCAGATGGCTTATATTTCTGGAATGAAAACTGCACATACAACAAAAGACTGCTATATAGCATAACATATATGTAAAGGGCTTCATTATGTATTCACATACAAGAGTTATACAAAACTTAGCCACAACATCATGACCGACTGCCCCAAAATCTATCTGACATCAATTTGCTCTTAAAACAGCTCCAACCCACTGAGGCAAATACTTTTTAAGACCTCTGAAGAACCAGTGCAAATCCTTGTACTCTTCTTCATGTTTCTCAAACCAATCCTGAATAACATCTGCTCTCTCTTCTTGGACCACTGTTGCTAGGTTATGACCACTGCTGACCAGGAGCATGCATAAGCCTTGCCATTTTTAGGATTTTCTAATGCGGTCACCTAACAATAACGAACTGGCACTTATCAAACTCAAATCTTTACACTTGCCCATTTCTCCCACATCTAACTTATCGGCTATGATAACCGATTGTTCACTTATTGTCGAAGACATCCCAGAAGTGAAATTACACAGCTGAAACAAGATAATTAATATTATTTGTTTCATTTACTGGCTGGTCACAATGTCTGGTCCATTATTATAATCTCTGATGTGTGTGTCATATAGTTGCATTACTTGTTTATGACAACGAATAACTTTAATTAATCTTTAAACTTTAATTTAATTTAAAAACTCAACGTTGATTGTTTCAACATAGTATAGAGTTAAAGACAAGACATGAAACTATCTTCAGGGTTAATAATAAACTGGTACTATGGCTTAAGAAAAATGGCTTTGTGATTCTTACTATTAACTCACAGAATTCCATCTATAGATATGGATGGTCGTTACATACTAATGATATATTCTAGAGAAAATTCCAAGCAGACTTGTCTATAGACAGGACGTATAGATTTATTATTTATAAATGCTATAGCGAAACAATGTTACAAAAGAACAAGTGGTACATATTTGTCCAACACTTAAAACTTTCAAACACTGCAGTTCTGACCATTTCTTGGGAGTGAAAATATAAAAAACAGTGGGAAGTGAAGAACATAGTTGACAGCCGGTCACGACAGACTGCAGCTATTCCAAGTTCTACCATTATGATCAGCCAGGGAATATATTCAGACCGAGGCCAATCTGAGTGCATTCAGAATGGCTGGAACAGACGCTACAGGAGTATGGCTTGAACTCCCTCAGACCGCATGCTATATTTAACCATGTGGATGGAAGGGTAATATTTGAAAGTCACTGCTACTGACTTGTTCCCACAGCTTGTCTCAGTTCTGCATCCAAATCTTAGGTTGATATTTAACAGGATATTTATGAGCCAAGCCAAAGCAGGTTTAGTCTGGAGCAAGCAGCTTGATTTAGCTTCGTTTTCTTTAACAGTGATTTTTTTGTAGTATGTTAGAGATCTCTACGAGTAAAATTTGTTGTGCAGCATCATGTAGTCACACTGCAAACAAAGATATGTTGAGTAGTGTAGGCAATACAGACCGCATCCAGTTTAGGTGCTTAAGGTCATGTTCCTAAGAATCCATTGTTGTGAGCGGCTACCGTTGCAGTCTCTCAGAGTGGGAACCATTTTATCCTCTTCTGATGGCATGTCCAAACACTGATTGCTGTTCACATGAAGCAGGGTCAAGCGCTGGAAAGGAGAACAGGGTGGGAGGGTGTGTATATTATAGTATCTTCTGATTGCAGCGATTATCATTCACAAAATTTAGCAGACACTAATCATTAGCCATCATTAGGTTAGAATAACATCGTTTTAGCAATGGTATAATGACTATGTATTTACTAATTAATTACTTTGCAGTCACAACAGCTTTTATAAGCTACAGTGGCAAATATTTAGTGTTATTTCTTCTCAGAGTAATAGCAGCATACAGTACCCTCATCTGGATTGCAAGTTGACCCTTCTACAGCCAGAAGAAGCTTGATCAGGAATAGTCGTTTTCTGCTTTTTCAAATTATTATCATCTAAAAATTCAAAACGTATTGCAGACTAATAAATGGCATTAGCAACCTACTTGTACAAACTTGTACAAACGACTGGCTGTCTGAGGGAGGTAAGGTTAGTCTGAGGACCATCCTTAGGATGTACAACAGCAACCCATACCCAGTCCTGCAACTGACTCATGACAAATCTAGGCACTGGCTCCTATAATTACGCTTTGTCCAGAAATGTCTTTGTACTGTGGGAGGAAACGTCCACACAAACCTACACAAACAGGAGGAGAACAAGCACGCTTCTCATAGAAAGGAACCAGGTTGCTCAACCTGGGATTAAACAAAGAAACTTCTCTTTTTACTTCACCATGCCACCCATTTCGAAGACATTAAAAAGTTAAACCGAGGCTTACAACAACTGAACTAAATACTGCCGATACGCATATTTTCTAAATGATTATATTCAATATCTTATTTATATTTACTATTGCCTCATATTATATAGTTTTATACTCTATTTACTACAATACATAATATTGTAGTATCTTTCATTTAGTATGGTCTATATATTATTACGGGCAGCACGGTGGCTCGGTGGGTAGCACCTCTGCCTCACAACAAGAAGGGCCCGGGTTCAATCCCAGAGTGGAGCGACCTGGGTCCTTTCTGTGTAGAGTCTGCATGTTCTCCCTGTGTCTGCGTGGGTTTACTCCGGGTACTCTGGTTTCCTCCCACACTCCAAAGACATGTGTGTTAGGTTAACTGGTGTCTCTAAAGTAGCCATTAGTGTGTGAATGTGTATGTTTCGATCGCTCAATTAGGGCTTTAGGCCTAAATTTCACATTCCAAACGAATTCATCACACGTTCATATGCTGTTTATACTCTACCTTATATACTTAATACACCCTTAATTCTGTACACAACAAGAACCATGGTTTTTCCTCACTACAGTAAATATTCCAGCGCTCATCCCTACTGCATAATGACTCCCCAAGTCACATACTGACAGAGTTCCTTATCACAGTGCGAGATAAATTAGACTTAAGTTGCATGCAAATCCTCTACGCTGTTGTGTTGCACACAACACAATACAAAACACAATATCTCTCAATTTGCAAAGAACAGGATTCAGAAGGGAATTTACTAAGTGTAATTCATAGAAGATTTTTCCATAGCTTACTTGCCATGCAGTCCCAGCCATTATGGCAAATCCATAATTTATGACAGAGTCATACCAACACAAAAATAGCCATGCTGAAAAGCCTGGCCTCTGCACGCCTAGCAAGACTTACCCAAAAGCCATTAATCACAGTCTGCACACAGAGACAAGGATGTGTTCAACTCCATTTACACTCTTCAAGCAGCAGCATGATAAACTAATGAGTGTGACTGGCCCATGGTTTCAAGTTCAGCACTAATCACAAAACAGCTCTCTGGGCTTCATAATTAAATGCTATCCTACCAAACAGCTGCTTGCTAACAGCTGAGCAAAGGGGAAATGTGAAATGCATTATTAAGATTCTGTTTAAGTAGAGCTGCAACAAGAAGGACCACATAAAGAAGGACAGCACAAATAGGTATCCAAGCACATTACAAAAAGAAAAGTAATACGACAGATCATTTCCATTTGATGACGAAACTCTCTTTATAATTATGTCTGTCATTGAGTGAAATACAAGATTTATTTACATCAAAAAGTCTGTTTTGATTGACTGCTGGAACTTTCTAAACATCAAATCCCAAGTGAAGTTTGCAACATAGGTAGAGCGGTGCATTTACAGAGCCATGAATTGCCTATGTTCTACAATCTACAGAATATAGAGTAGAATATAGTCGTCCATTACTGTTGCAAATCCATTAGCAAAAGTGGGAGTTAAAGAGTTGCAGTGTGTGTGTGTGTGTGTGTGTGTGTGCGTGTGTGTGTGTGCGCGTGTGTGGCTCATATCTATACAAATAAATTAGTTCTGGAAAAGCAATGTAAATCACTGTATGTGTATGAATGACTAACAAAAAAAGTTTATCTAAGTTGAATGTAAGTGGATTTTCAGAATCCATAAAGTATATGCATGACAAAATTCTCACCCATACAATAGCATGTAAAATTCAGTTAAAATTTACCTTACATTTTAGCTTGAATTACACATAAAATCTCAGCTCTGCATATATACACTTGTAACAGACAGGTTTAAAATAATCTTTGTCATTCTAAAGTGGTTCTTTTTAAAATAGATGTATAAATTAAGAGCTAATTGGAGTCAACATGAAAATAAGCTAGAGAAATCAGTTCTCATTAAAATGCGCTACAAGCAAGAGACCATTTTTTCAATTCACTGTATCAGACCTGTACTGAGTGTGAAAATGCACATGATTGTGCAGGTGTGTAAAACACTCATTAGTTTTACCAATGTGTCAGCAGCAGCAGAACACAGAAAACTCTACAGGCTTACACTGTATAGACCCCAGATGCTATAGACTCACCAAACACCTGTATTTCCAGGAACCCAGACAGGTGGACAGGTGAATTTACAACGCCAAATCAGAAAAGTTGGGACAGTATGGAAAATGTGTATAAAACACCCTCTTCCTCCACAGTCATTCCTTTGTAATGTGTACAGAATATGATTTTGCATTATCTTGGTGAAAATAGATGAATGTCCCTAGACAAGATGACATATTAAAGGCAGCAGATTGCTCTGATGTCAATGTACTTTTTTGCATTAATGCTGCCTTCGCAGACGTGTAAATTACCTTTTCCTAGGGCACTGACACAAACCCATACCATAACAGGCTCTGGTTTTTGAACTTGTTGCTAATAGTCTGGATGGTCCTTGGTCTGGAGCACACAGCATCTACAATAGACATTTCCACTGTGTGATGGTGAATCCTAGATGTCTCAAAGTCCAGAGATGTCAATGCCCCTTCTGGACATGGTTCTTTTTTTGCAAAGTAAAGAGGCATTTGTAAACGCAACACTATATTCTACTAATTGACAAAGGTTTGCAAAAATAATCCGTTAATTATAATTAACTGTTGGCTGTTTGAAATCACATCATTATTTAGTTTTTTATAAATCCATTACTAGCTCTAAATTGGTCCACTTTTGTTGGAATGTGCCGCAGGCCTGAAATATAGGAATAGATGTTTATTAACAAATGGAATGAAGTTGAACCGAAATGAAAGTAAAGATATTCAATAAAATGAAAGTCAAGGTAAATGTGAGAAACATCTTCTATGCTGTCCCAACTTTTTCTGATTATTGATTCTGAAGATCAATTACTGTTTAAAAACAAAAGCTTCATAGAATGACTGCTCACTTTGTCATAAGTTTTAAAAATCTTCCTTTAGCTAAAAACAACAACGACTTTCTCCCAGGTGTTAAGGCAAAAAAAGCAAATATATTTTGTGATATATGATCAAAATGTGAGATTGCACATGCAATTGTATTAGTAGCAGGAATAAAAAGCTTCATTTAATTGAACATTAATGCTAATGAATGTCTATATTGAAGACCTCAGCTTCATCTAAACACCACCCAAGTTTTGCTGTGTACCAAAATCTTGGAGTTTATATTACACTACTCAGCATTTTATATGAATTCTGCGTCATTCATAATTAAATGGGGTCAGGCTTGAGTGTTTTACACTGTAGCATGTTTTAGGGGAATAAAATGCTTCAGAGAGCAGAAGACAGCTTGGGCTTTTTCTTCGGGTACATGCACTGACATAAAGAAACATTTGCCAGGATGTAACCCTGGGGATCTAACTACAGGCCAGAGGGAGTAGACAGAGTTAAATAAGGTAGAGAAGTAAAACAGCATCTAGAATTGAGATAACACATGCAAATATTATTAAATATATAGCGTTCCAGTTATCCAAATATCACTATTAAAGTTGGATAAGTTATAGGGCATAACTAATACAGCTCAATATAATACTGTTAACACACAGCCTGATATTTTTAAGAGCGTTTTGGAATTGAGCTAGATGTAGCTTTTAATACTTCAGATACACATCTGACTTGCAAATAAGATGACTGTGCAGCTGCAGCCCTACAGGAAACAGTCATTTCTGAGGAAGTTTTGAATCTTAGCAAACTATATTCAGCTGGCACCTTCAGCGTTCTGTCCAAAGCTACGAACCAAACACATGCACTGGTGCATTCGAACATGACTGGGAAGCACAATACCTTGATCTAAGTTAATCTATCTGCTACACTGATGGAAATTCTCCATGTGATATTTACTCTTGGTTATAGAACCTTGGGCAGCCATAGAACATATTTTTTATATTTGTATTGATTTTCTTTCTATATAAAATATAGGTTTTTTAACTGAACAGCACTGCAACTCTGCCAACCCACTAAACTCAATCGCTGTTGTGTTCTGCTGGTATGGTGGCACTTTAAAAGTGAGTGTGCAATGTCAAATTAATGAAAAATCCACTTAGACATAGGGTAGATAACAAGAGCTAGATTCATGTTTTCAGAATAAATGCAGCTATCCATCAGAAGTGAGCTCCATGTCTGGTACACAGTTCTGTTCTTTAGTGACCTGCTGTTTACTTAGATAACTTTTCTAACAATTCTGAAAGGGTATATCAGCCATATTCATGGAGACAACACGATTGCAACATAAAATCAAATACCCCTTTACTTGCAATGTTTCTGTTTGCTAATGATTTTATATGCTCAGAGAAGGCAAACAAGCATAAGATTACAGTGACTGTATATGTGGGTGACTGTATATTTCTCACTTGATTTGTATTGAAAGCTAAGTACAGCATCAAAAATGAACTAGTCAAAATTCACTGAGTAACATAGCAAACCATTCACTGAAGTGACAACAGGCCTAATTCTGTTGCTGCGAGTGAAATATGGTTAAATGAACAACTTAAATCAGTTTATCATTAATAAAATCTTAGCCATCATTTAATTAGTAATACTTATGTCACTTAAGCTGCTCACTTTCTTTCTCTTTGAGACCAACATGTCTCAATTAGATTGGTTTTAAATCACACCGAGAACATCAAAGCAGAGACAGATAAACATTGAGAATCTGAGTGTTGAGGATGAATATGATACCAAACCAACTATGAGAAGCAGAGGAACACAAAACAGAATAACACAGAAAGGCTAATGGTTTGAAAAGAAACAGCGCTTTCAGCATAAAAAAGTGGCAGAAAGGCCATTAAAATTCAGGATTCTGACAATAAATATAAAAAAACCAGACTGTTTGTGCTGAGCACAGCTGTGGCACGGCTACATGAGTGCTCAGATGCAACCCTGCTCTCAGAGAGGACGGGGCCATAAAAGAGACCTTTCACAATAAGGGATCACTTCAAAAGAGCTCGTAAACAAAGACGAACCTATTTCAGTGTTCTGAGCATAGATAATCAGCATGGAATAAAGATGCTTCTTCTGCTCATGCTAAACAGGAGCGAGGAGGAACTTTGGGGATACCCAAATGTTTATTTGAATATTACATATTTATGTTAAGAAAATAAATGTCAAATGAGATTTAATTTGATGAAGTGGTCCTGAAAATGTCAGGGTGATAGTGGTATGTATACAGCGACTCTTGATGTTCGTTATTACTTTGTGTGTGTTCCTGACTGCTCCCATTTCATGAAAAGGTCATAAATTATCGTAACTAAACATCCTGGGATTGAACACAGGTACTGAAATAGACTTTGGGCATAGTTTGGGATTTCCAGGCAAAACAAGTGTCGCAGCACAAATGGCAATGTTCCCCAAACAGCTAATAAACATGTATGTTTTGGTAAATGTCCTAAAACAGCTTTAAACTTAAACACTAATTTACTATGTAAACTAGTCCTCAGACTACATGCACTTACCCATAACATCTATTCAGCAATTATTTGGGCAATTTTGTGTGCTCTCTCCACTGTTTTCTGATCTGTATATCCCTTTTGTGTGTTGCACCAGTGTATTTGAGGAACATATCTTCCAACTGTATAAACCACACGGCCAAAAGTATTTAGGCACTTTTCAAATGAGTGATCTCAGTTATTTCAGCCACACTAATTGCTTAGAAGTTCATAACAATAAGCTTACACAAGCCATAGCGACAATAGAATGAACTAAACTTAACAACTCAGTGATTTTAGTGTGATCCTTTCATTGAGCATAGATTCGTTTGCATAGAGCCCTGACTTTAACCCTATCAGACACAAAAGCATTATGTTTTGGGGATTTTCTTGTCTAATAAATGTAGACAAAGAGAACCCAATTAATGAAATGAAAATGATTAAAAAGGAAATAAATAACAAAGTAAGGTCACAATGGTTAAGAAGTAAACCAGAATAGAGTTCCATTTAAAATTTGAGTGGGGTTTGGGAGATTGGAGAAACCAATCTCAACTTGAGCTTGATCATAATTATATTTCATTTGTTTGTGGACACCATTTTGTGTTTGCAGAAGGTAGTTTGTACTGGGCTCGTGTTTTTTTTACAGCCCGTCCTTTTCTGTGTGGATGTAGCGGCATTCACATGTACTGATTAGTGGTGCAGTGATAACGTATGCTTAACCCTAGAAATCCCAGGATGAAGTCCCTACTCACAATAACACAAACCCCCACACTCTCCCCATTGCTTTACATCTGTTTATTCTATCTAAAATCAATTTGGTAAGGGAAGGTCCTTGTTCCCTGGGGTTTCTTTAATGATTCTAGCACTCCTAGAGGATGAAGTGAGTGTCAATCTGCACCTCGGTGCAAACCACCTTGGTACATGTACATACTGCATACTATACTGTTGGATAGGTTATAGGGCATAACTAATACACACTCAACAGAGTTATGCAGACACACAGCCTGATATTTTTAAGAACGTTTTGGAATTGAGCTAGATGCAGCTTTTAATTCTTCGGATACACATCTGACTTGCAAATAAGATGACTGTGCAGCTGCAGCCCTACAGGAAACAGTCAGTTCTGAGGAAGTTTTGAATCTTAGCAAACTATATTCAGCTGGCACCTTCAGCGTTCTGTCCAAAGCTACGAACCAAA